>VDFB02260116.1:247222-290691 GCA_007258455.2 Sequoia sempervirens | reverse complement strand
TATATATATATATATATATAAAGTGTATGTTCTCATGAAATCATTTATATATAATTTCAAATTTTCATTATTTGACTAAGTTCAAATATGTAATTTATATTTTATTGATGTATTAGTCTTTTACATGTGGTGTCATAACATAGGTCCAAACTCTAAGATCTAAGATCTTACAACATTAGCACATGATTATTAATTTGATTTTATTATAGTTTAATAAACATGTATTTTCTCTATATTCAAAGATAGAAAAATTTAGATAAAAAAAAGAACCCCCAAAAAAGAGCAAATATAGAAACCAAAAAAGAATTGAAGGGGAATCCACCCAACCACTTCAAGAAGAGGATATTAGGCTCTCTAACACTAAGGCCTTGGAAAAAGCTATGGGTCAAATAAAACTAGGAAAATGGAAAGAAGTGGTGCCCAAAACTGAAAGAAAATCTAAGCAAAAGAAACCTTTTATGGTTTGTGACATGTATTTTGGTAATGGTTGCAATGCCTCAACCATGAGTAGGGAGGTGATTCAAGAGTGCTTATGTATACATCCTACCTTTAGTAGTGTTAAGGTGGATTTTGAAAATGAAGATCCTAAAAAAATTGAGTCTTATTATAGAAATATTTTATTATAAATAAGGATGTGTAACTCCATTAATTTTTTGGAATACAATAATATTATCTATTTATTTGGAAACACATGAAGTTTAAAATTTGGTTTAATAACAAAATTTAATAAAATTTACATGGTTTCTTAACCAACAGACCACAAACTTGATTATATCAAGATAATTATGGCTTGAACAAGGATGAATGTGGGAGGTAGTCTTTGTGTTCTAGGTCAAGTTGCAAGTGACCCAATTGCTAAACTTGATCAAATCTTAGCTACACTAAATGAAACTAGATACATAATAATAACATTAGAGTAGGAGGTTCAAGGACTTTAAGAACATGAAGAGGAGGTTGAGCATGGTTACAAACCATAGTGTGAATAAAATATGTGATGAATCTCTACATGGACAACCTAATATTGAAGGGATAGAAAGACAAACAAATGTAATAAATCAACTAGAAAATGGAATTGCTCATGATATGATCTTGAAGATGAACCCTGCTAGTTTGATGGAAGATTAGCTCAGTGAAATGGAGAAATATTTTGAGATTTGAAATTATTTGAAGATAACTAAAGTAGTTTGGGAAGTACATCAACTCTATGGTGAAGCTTCTACTTGGTGGGCCAACAAGAAGATGGAAATAGGGTTGGATTCCACTAATCTAACATGAAACAAATTCGTAACTTTGTTTTGAAAAATATGGATTCCTCAATTTTAATTTGACCAAAAGTTATCTAATTTTCAAATTTTGAAGGGAATATGTTGGTAACTAAATAGGAGAAGTTCACTAGACTACTCAAGTATGTTCCTTAGTATTAATGAGATGTATATTTTTGCATTTATAAATTCATTGTGGGATTAAATATCTAAATAGGAGGTGAATTAGATGTGCATGAACCTTCGAGAATGGATCAATTTTTGAGAAATCAATTAAGTAAGAGAAACAAATAAAATTCATTAGTGCTTTGAGGGATGGATTATGTAAAAAGGCTAGAATTTATAAATCATCTGCTTCTTTTAAAAATAAGAATTGGAATCAAAATCAAAATTCTAAGAATAAGAAAAATAAAAAAGGTTCTAAAAGAAATAGTGCTTCTATATTTAGAAGAAGAGATAATGAATCCAAGGGAAGAAATAGAAATAGAGAGGAGAGAATTCTTGAAAAAACATGACCACCTAGAGGGTGTTTCACATGGGGAGGTGACCATTATGCACATAATTATCTAAATTAAAAGTAGGAGATTAATGCTATAAATAATTCATTACCCTCTCAATAAATAACCTTCTATCAAAGGATCCATGTAACATTCAACAATCACTAGACTAACAATCAAATTGCTACAATAGAGACATCATGTACACTTTTTGTTGCCTTATTTTTATTTTACTGTTTATACTAGATTTAGTGAGTCTTTTGTAGCACCAAGAGTTCTAAGTAAAATTCCTAGAAGAGTTATCTTTATGCCTAACTCTTGGTTTGTTGAATATGCAAATCAAGCAAGCATTAAGGTAGAACAATTTAAATTTAAATTTGAGTTAATTTTTCCTTCTTTCTCTATTGAAGTGAACCTATATGTAGTACCATTAGGGTCTTATTATTTAATCCTAGTATGAATTGGCTTTGGTGCCATAGAGAAAAAGTTAAGTGCTTTACAAAAATAGATGAACATTTAGATGACTTAAAATCAAGTTCAAATTCATGAGGTTAAATGGAATGTTAAATTAATGAAAATCTCAACCTTATATGTCAATAAATTAAAAAGGAACTGATGTGAGATGTATTTTATTAAGGTGAATTAATTGGAAGAGATAAAGGAATATTTAATACAATACTATCATTTTCTCTTTGACTACATTTGAGCTTTTTTGTGAAGATTTACCTGGGTTACCTCCTTCAAGAGAACTTGATTTATTGATAGATAAAATCCTAGGATTGAAACCTTGATCCAAAGATCCATATTGAATGATGAAAATAGAATGGTAGAATTAAAATCTCAATTGTAAGAACTACTTTGAAATAGATTAATTAGATTGCATGAATCTCCTTGGGGAGCATAGATAGTTTTTGTCAAGAAGGAACTTTGTGACTATGCATAGATTATATAATGCTTAATAAAGAAATAGTTAAGAATAAGTATCTTTTACCCTACTTTGATGATCTCTTTGATCAAATGTGAGGTGCATTTGTCTTCTCTAAATTTTTTCTAAGATAAATATAGGTATCAATTAAAAATTATTGAAGAATGTCTTCCTAAAATAACTTTTAGGACAATATATAACCATTATGATTTTATAATGTTACCATTTGGGTTAATAAATGCACCAAATACGTTCATGAACTTGATGATTGATGTATTTAGATACTATTTAAATAATTTTATACTTATCTTTTTGGATGATGTGTCGATATACTCAAAAAATGAAGAAGAGCACTTATACCATTTAAAGTTACTGTTATTGCAGTTGAGAGAGCATAAGCTTTACAATAGGTTATCTAAGTGTGTGTTCTTTCAAAAAGAAGTAAAATACTTAGGTTATGTCATTTTTTCTAAGGGAATTTTTATTGATCCAACAAAGATAAGAGCAATAGTGGAGTGGCCAACACCTAAGAATTTCTATGAGGCACATTATTTTATGGGTTTAGCAAGCTATTATAAAAAGTTTGTGTTAATATTTTTAAGATAAAAAATCCCATCACTTCACTTTAGAGTTCAAGGGTTGATGGTTTGAATGGTTGGCTAAGTGTGAAGAGGATTTCTAAATCTTGAAGGAGAGACTAACTTCAACACCTATTCTTACTATTCTTGACCTTGAAGGTAATTTTGTAGTCATAAGAGATACACCAAGTGAAGAATTAGGAGGTGCGCTCATGCAAGATGGTTAGGTTGTGGCTTATGAGTCCAAGATTTTTTGCATGTATGATTTGAATTATACCTTGCATGATCTAGAACTTGTGATGATAGTTTACACCTTGCAAATGTGGAGACATTATTTTTTGGGAAAATCATTCAAGCTTAAGTTTGATAACTTGGGACTCAAGTACATTTTCACTTAACCAAACCTAAATGCATGCCAAAGGCAATGTATATAATTACTATATGGATATGATTTTGACATCAACTATATTAAGGGAAAATAAAAATGTGTGTTTGGTGCTCTTAGAAAAAGATGATATATGGCCACAATAGACATTATTTAATAAAAGTTCAAGAACAAGTTTTGAAGAACTCTTTAGGAGATGAATTCTACAAGTCAAGAAAGCTCTCATAAAAATATCTGCACACTAGATATTAGTGTTACCAATCTATGTTTAAAAATTTATAATTTATCTTTTTTTGTAAAAAAAGTTATACAATATGGAATAAATGTCATCTAAAAAATATTGTTAATTATAAAAAAAAATTATTAAAAATTATGCACAAATTTTCATAAATAATTTTATTTTTTAAAAATACGTTTAGAATTACACATAAAATATTAAAAAATCACTACTTCACATCATCTTCATTTTTTTAATGATTTAGTTGCTATAGGTGACAAAATATGAAAATTTATTTAAAAATGTAAATTTCAATGTCTCACTTTGACAAAAAAAACACACTATCGTGAGATCACCCACTGGTATATAATATTTCCTTACATTTAAACATTCTATAATGAAAAACTATTTTTATTCACTTTATACATTCTTGATTGAAGCATATAACCCTACTCCTCTATGTACAACCTTCAATATAAAGTACACCACTTTACCATCAAGCTTTCTCAAGTTAGAGATATGAATATTATATAATAATATCAAATATATTATAACATAGTATTTTTCAACTATTTTTTATCAAACTAGATAGTATATTTAATATGTTTGGTGATGCATATGAATTAATATGTTTACATGGTGTTTAAGTTTGTTGGGTGATTAGTTTTACATTTAGGTAGAATATGTATGTGGTTGAGGGATAGTTGAGATAAAATAAATATTATTGAGGGTTTTTAGAATCAAATTTTTTATATGCAATAATTAATCTTTTGTATAAATATTTTTGGATTTGAATGAATTTATTATTCTAGTATTTGGTTATCATTTTGTAAGGTTTCTTTGTTTTATATCAAAAGTAGGTCAACAAGGCTCTAGAAAAGAATTCTTTGATATTTGAGTCATTGTATTTTTTGTTATATTTCATTTGGTATCTAGTGTAGTTATGGAATAGACGAAAGGTTATGGCACAATCCATGAAGATTGAAACTAGCATGAAACTAGCATGAAACACATAATAAAGAGCTTCCTTATTCTTAAATTATGTCGTAATCTATCATCACATCCTGACTTGAAAAACATTTTTTTAAAGTCAAAGATATTTGAATTCTCGAAGTGAATTTGACAATGCCATACTAAGTATGGGCATTTAGATATCCAAAATGTTTTGATCTCGAAATTTATGCAAACAAAAGATATAACATGTGCTTGATGAGGAGAGGAGATTCTATTTTGGGAAGAAAATAGGTGAAACATTGCACTTAGTAGTTAGTTAATCAATAAAAGTTGGTGAACTTCTAGCATGAAGAATTTGGAGCAGTATAACTTAGTAGAACAACTAATAATAAAAATTTAAAACATCCATTGTATAATAATGTAAGTTACATGATGTTATGTATATGTTCAATCTACATATGAAATCTATTCTCCAAACCTCAAGACTATGATGTAATACAGAATAATGTCGTGAAAATTATAATATATTCAATTTATTTACTAGACATAACTTAAATAATTGATAAAAGATTCAAATATATGCTTATAATATTATATAAATTGTTAGAATGATTAATTTTACACTTACATAGAATAAATATGTAGTTGAGAGATAGTTGAGATAAAACAAAAAATGTCAAGAATTTTTAAACATCAATCTTGTTACATGTAACAAACTATCTTTTATATATATTTGAATACATATTTTATCTTCTACTCCGTTATCATACAAAACCTCTTTAATAATTAAAAATATATTTATAATTTGTTACATTTTATTTAAATATTTTGTAAATAATATATATAAAGAGTAGGACACACTTGCCAATGAAGGAGATATAAAAAATACTAAAATTTAAGGAGGTTTCAAACATTGTTGAACAAGATCCCCCCATAAGCCATGAAAAAGAATTTACATTTAAGTATTGCATTAAATAGTAATTTTGGAGTGCCGTGCAATGACATCCTAATAAAGAGTTTTTATTATTTATATGGTTTTCTAATTTAGTAATAAGTTTGATAATGACATGAATGCACTTGTATTTGTGTAGTACATTTCCTATCATTATAATTAACTAAATTCGCAAGGGATGTTAGATAATGATAACGAGAATGAAATCATAGTTATTAGTAAAGCGTGTAATGTAGTGCATGTCTTATTATTAAACAAATGATGAATAATGAATATAAAATGAGGGGGCCTCCAATGAGTGTGGGGGCACACTTTCATGAGTATTTGTGTATATGTGCATGCTAGTATGGATGATGTCTTATTATATGATCTTTATATGATAAAAAGTGGTTTATGGAAAACAAATAGTTAAAAAAAAGAGATTTAAACTATTACATCATAAAAAATTGAATAAGAAGTTGTCGGTGGTGGATAATGGTTATTTAGTTTGGAAGGGGTTTTCAATTTTTCTTTTCATTCTTTGTTTCATTTCTCTGTTTTAAAAGATGTTGGTCATCTTTTTGATGAGTCGAAATGGTAGAAGTTAGGCATGAATATTTGTCCTATATTTGAATGAACCTAACCACATTGTTGAGATGGCAAAAGAAGGATGGATCTTGAGTAGAGGAGACCACCTTGCATGATTGTAAGAGTGGCAAGGAGAGTTTTTGTAACCTCACATTTGACCCTACATGGGCAATGATCATTAGGCTAAACACAAGGTGGTGAGGTAGGTGGAATATGAGCAATGGTACAAGGCATATTAACTTAACAATCTAACAGAGTCTAGTGATGGGCCAAACCCAAAGCAACCTTGTTGGCTTGCACTTTATGATCTTGATTTGATTCAAATATTGTCTAGAATATTATTATTGCAACTTGGTAGCCTTCTCACCTTTTTTTTGGTGTAAATGATCCTCTTATTGATTCTTAGAGAAGTTGGCTCATTACACAAGTCCATGTGCAATCTTAGCCAACATTAACATCCTTGAGTTCCAAATTGATATTCCTAGTAGTTAATGACTGAGAGTTAATATTTCTTTCAAGGATGCATTCCCCTATTGTTGGAATTTGATCAAATTTTCCTATATTATAGAAACCTTATGTGCAACAAAAGTAATCAATCCCTAAAATAATTCATTATTTCTTTAGGAATTTAATTATTTAATCCAACCTTAGATTTATTCTCATGGTTAGATTTCTAAAATAAAAAATTAAGTTAATAAAATACCATATATTGAGTGAACTCCATTGACCCCATCTTACTTGCAATCTGATTAACAATAGATGCATTTCTATGTTGATGGAAAGAATAAGAAAGATATATTCATGCTCATTTCCTTGGGTTGGTTATTTTGTAATAGGGTTACTACTTGATAAATTTATAAAAACTAGGCACCAATTAGTTCTCAAGTAAACCTAAATGTCAAGAAATCAAGGGATACACTATGGTGGATCATCGGGTTTATAATTAATTAGTTTTAGCCATGCCATGAAGGTAATTGGGGTTAAGGAAGAGTCCAAGGTGGGTATGCTAAGTGACATCTTTCAACCAAGACAACACATCAAGCTATTATCACTGGGAGTTCATCTGTTCAATCAAAAATCTTTTTTTGTTTATCTATGTTTAAATTCTAGATTCAAAATAAATATAGGCCAAGCTAAAGAATATCCATGAATTCATTGGTCATAAATTTATTTGGATCTCAATGGATATGTAACAATTTGCAAGTTGTACCCCAAAATTTTACATATTTTTTTCTTGTTAAAAATTTATTTAATTATTATGTGTTTAATTCAATTGTATACTCATGTACTTCGATCCATACATGATCTTAGCATTCCTCCAATTTGGGACAACCATCGAATCATACATGTTAGGAATCTATCCATATGAGACAAGAGTTCATCTATCCATCCGAGATAGGCATCTACCCTATTAGGGCAAGAAATAGTCCATACAAGACACGAGTTCATGTATTTGTTTAGGATAGACATCTACCCAAATGAGATAGGGACCTACTCATAAAGGATAGATACATGCTCTAGCCAAAATATTAGACTCATCAAGAACATTCGGGTCTTGAGTCACTCTCTAAAGACTACACTCCCCTATTGGGAGTGTATCGAGGTCATCGTCTTTTGAAGTATTGCATATAATACTCATAAATAGGAGGTCTCGATGCACTCCCAATAGGGGAGTGTAGTCTTTAGAGGAAATAAAGGCTTGAAACTCACCTCAAAATTTGGCCTAAAGCTTCAGGGAGTCAATCAATCCATCTAGGATTATTTTGAGTATATAAAGATTATATTTTATCTTGGTATTTATGTTAGAATTTTTATTTCCTCCCCCATAGTCAAATGATTCTCTTGAATGATTAGTGCTGTATTATTAATTAAGCTGATATAATCTTTCTATTTAATTCTTAGTTGATAATTTCTTGAATGTAGATCATTTTTAAAAAAATATTGTTGCTGACTTTCATATGAGAAAACACAATTTATACAAGGCAATGGATATCTATTCTTCACCAACACCTTATCCAACATTTAGTACTCCATGCATAACCTTAGGGTTCCATTCTTATTTTTGACAAAAAATAACTAGTGTTCCCCATAGTGATACACTTGGTTGAATTAATCCCTTTCCCAATAATTCTTCTAATTTCATTTTTAGTTCTAGCAATCCAAATGCATTCATTCTAGCCTTAGACATAGGTTTAGCTCCCAATACAACTTCTATAGAGAAGTCAAACTTTCTCTTAGGATGTAGTCTTGGTAATCCATCTAGAAGTACATCCTTAATTTCTTAGAGGAAGGGGGGATTTTATAGATGGGGTATTTTTCCTCTTTTTAGTTTAACCATAAATATTTGAGCTCATTTCCTTATTTCTTTCTTAGTTTCATTGTTGATAAAGTTTCCAAATTTATAGGCTTAAAGATTCCTTGTAACTCTAAATTTTCCTTCATCATCTATACATTCCACTATTTCATTATAAAAATCTACTCATGGTTGATGACTAGCCAACCAACTTATTCCAATGATAATATCATATGACCCTAGAGGTGTTCACCCTTGTTTCAATTGAAGTTCTTGTTATTTGGTTTTTGAATTTTATCTTTCCCTTCATTTTTTTGAAAGGTTGAATACTATTACACTTGAAATTTTATCTTTCTATAGCAAGGGTTTATAGTTTATTTTCTTGTTTCAAAATATTTTTAGTACTTCATTCATATTTATAAGATTACATATGTCCACCTTAGATTTAATATTATTATTTAGTCAAGTAATAAGATTTTTCCAATTTGAATCTTTTCATCAAATATTTTAATAATTTTGCATTATTATACTATCGAAGAATCTTACATAAGCTTGTGAAAATAAATTTATACAATTCAATTTTTAATTATACACCAATCCTTGCTGACAATGCTTGAATTCCTCCCTTTTCTTGATTCTTCTTCCATAGTTCCTTGTAGTCTCCTCATCAATTCTTCTTGTTCCTTTCTCTTTATTTTCTCCTCTATTTATAATATTTTATAATATTTTATTTTGATTATTTTATGATTAATTTTTATTTTAAAACTTGTTTTAAATTTTAAAATAATTTTCAAGATAATTAAAGAATAATAATATTAATTAAATATGATTTTATTCTCCTTTTTTCAATATTTAATTTCTAAAATATGTTTAGGATAATTAAAAATATCCTTTAAGATAAAATAATTGAGACAAAATATAAATTTTAGTGCAAAAATAATAATTTAAATTTAATTCAAGATAATTTGAACACTATGAAGATAATTATCTCACTTTATTTTTTTATAATATTGTTCTCATGAAAATACAACTATTAGTTTTCTTCCATTTAAAATATAACAAGAAACCATTATCCTCTATTTTAATTTATTTTATTTTTGAATTATAATATTATAATATTTTTGGTTTATTTATTTTTTAGATTATCAAGATAATGCTTAGATATTTCAATTTATTTAATAATTATTTGTTTAAATTTTAATTATCATTATTTGATAATTAATCATTTCAAAAACTAATTATTATTTTCATCTAATTAATTAAGTAATACATATTTTCATAAATATTTAGCTCGTATTAATTATAAGGATTTATAATTTCAATAATAAGGGGTCATGATAGAATACTTCAAGGAAATTTAGATGTAAAATATTGAATTAAATCATGCAAAAGATAGGTAGTGTTGTCTACAAGCTAGAGTTGCCATCAACAACAAAGATACATCCAGTTTTTCATGTCTCTTGTTTGAAGAAGGTAATTAGGCATAATATTCCAACTCAAACAACACTACCAGAGTTCGATGAAGAAGGAAGAATCATTTTGAAACCAGAGTGCATTCGTCAAACACATATAAAGAAGTTGAGGAATAGAACTCTCACTAAGTATCTCATCCAATGGAAGAATTTACCAGTTGAAGATGCCACATGGGAGGACGAGGAGTTCATTCAAAGGAATCCACACTTGATTAGCATTAAGGACAATGCTTCTTTGAAGAGGGGGGCATGCTACACCCTTAATATTGGTGTACATTAGGTTATGAATAGTCATCTTGTGGCTATCTTAACTCCTAATTAATTCGTGGTATCATTATTATATTATTATTTAGTTGGTTAGGTCTACCTAGGGCTTATATAGGGGTGTCTAAGTTGGCCTAGGTGATATCCTAGGCATAAATAGGTATATATAGGAGGTTGTGAGTCTTATTTCATCATCATATTGTGAATTGTGTTCTCATTGGAGATATTTGGAGGTTTTCCTCCTCAAAGTGGCTTGTTATTCTCAATTATTGTCAAGTATTTTTAGCATATTTCATATCATCTTCTATTGTGCAAGTTATTTCATTACAGAAAGAAGTGCATGTAGGAGAAACTGAAAATAAAAGGGTGTGCAAACTAAGGCACACATGCATGAGACAAGAATCACTAGGATTTATTATTGTTGTGGAAGAGACACTCACTTGATAAAGGTGTGATTGCAAACCAAAAGCAAACATCAACCCCCCATGTCACTTTATATCATAGTGCGAGTACAAAACGCACAACAAGATGTGCAAAATCCCTAAAAAGTATACAACAGAATGACACTTTATTTTAGTGCATTTACATAATAAGAAGTGCATACAGTGGAAGCCCATAATGTCCAAAAAAGGACTACATGCTGAAAATACAATTCTCTAACAAAATGTGAGGAAAATGTTAGCACCATGATGAAGTACATGAAAAAACATGCACTAAAAAAAATAGTAACCAAAAAGGAGTTTAGATGCAAAAGATATGGCTTGTTGAAGTCTCCAAAATGAGAACTGAACAACAAAAGCACTGAAAAAATAAATTTTTGGGAAAAACTAGAAGCCAAAACTGGAAAGCAGTTGCACCATTATGACAAGCATGAAATTCTACCCCATTTCAAAAAAAATGCATTGAAAAATATCATCATATGGTTGAGATATGGCCTCTTTAAGATAGGGTGTAGATTTGAAAAGCCCAACGGAGAGGGGTTGAGTAGGGTAAAAAAGGAACTCCACCATATTTATCAAAAATACCCCCAAATGTGGAGGTTCACCAACTGGCCATAATAGTGGTTTACAATTCCTGAGAGGAATGAATTTAAATAAATCACATATTTTTAGAAAATATAATGATTTAAGCCTAAAAAGTTTCCATTTAAGGATTCCAATTGAAGAGGGTTTGATCAAATCACCTTAGATCAAACCCCTTGATAGAACCTCGCTAGTTTTAAACCATACCTATAAATGAGTCTCTTTTACACTATCAAAATGTGATAAAAAATCACTTTTGATTTAGATTTTGGGGATCAAATGAATTCATTTAAAATTTATTTCAAATGATTATGGTATTCCTCAGAACAAGCTATCCAATGAATATAATTTTAATATGTTTTGGTTTTGTTATGTATTTGTTTTTAAGTTTTATCAAACATAGGTTTTTCATCGAAAATGAATTTCTTTGTTCTTCACATGTGGAAAAATAGAAGATTATCAAAAAAAAAAATTTGAAAAATATGAGTGCACCAGATATTGAAGTCCTTGATCCAACAAAAAATAAATTAAATTTTGACATATACAAAAAAAGTTGGTTAATTGTAATTTGTTTGACTTTGAAACTTGATTAAGAAAAAATATTCAATAAAAACTATCTAACCAAGTGGAAGCACTAGATATCAGAGTTACAAATCTAAATTTGAAAGAATTAGAATTTTATCCTTCATGGAAAAAAAGTTATGTTATACGGTGTATCACTTTTTAAAAATGTTGTTTTCTGAAAAAATCTATTTTCGTGGGAGATGGAAAAAGAAGTGCAATTTGATTCCAAAAATTTTGAAAAAAATATTTTTAGAATCTACAGACAAAATTTGATGAGACTCTAGTTTGCACATCTTCAAATTCCTCATGGTTTAGCTATAGGTACTCGAATGTGAAGATTTAGTTAAAAATAATAATTTGATTAAAAATTGTAAACCACTATTATGGGAAGATGTCAATTTTAGAAGTGCTGAGAAAATTCCTTTAGGCAAGATGAATTTATTTGCAAAAATGGCTATTTTATTTTAAAGTTAAAAAAGCCTTAAAAAACTAATATATATATATATTTTTTAAATATATAAAAAACTCATATTTTTTTATAAAAAATAGTAAAAAACATTGTTATTAAAAAAATTATATTAAAAATTTAAAAACACCCCCCCCTGAGTGAGGTTTGTGGGGGTCACCGCTTGCCAAAGTGGCAGGGGCGGTACCCTCCCTATAGAGGGGTGGGGCCCAAGGGCCACCACCTGCCACATGGTGGCAGAGTGGCAATACCTTGAGGTACCCCACTCATAAATTTTTTTAATATAAATTCAAACAACAAGAAAAAAAACCTATGCTTTGTAAAAAGGGTTTTTAAATTTTAAATTTTAATTATTTTTTGAAATTCATGGGGGAATTTTTTTTTTGGAAATTTTTACCTTGATCGCATGTTGGAGAGGCTGTATGGCCTCCCTGGTAAAAAAAATTGCCTCCGAAGCTCCCGACATCCAAATAGGTTGAATTATTTATCAAAATTCATGGAATCGGCCTCTTGAATGCAATCATGAGGTTCTTTTCAGCCCATGAAAATGCCCCAAAATCACAGCTAGCCTCCAGATTTGGAAAAAAAAGCAATCGCTTCAAACCCTCACAAATCTAACATCTAGAGTCCAAATCAAGCCAAACAAAATCCACATCTAACTTTCTTGACATCTCTGAATCCAATGGTGAGGCCCTTTTCATGCCAAAATGCATCAAAAAACACCCACCTCCAAATTTGCAAAAAAAACAAAGGGGATTCTAGATTTGAAGCTTGTAACTCTTGTTGAAGAAAAAAACCTCATAAATCAAAAAGGGATTCGTTGAATCCGCACTTCGATACCATGTTAGAATTATGAAAAAATGAGTCATGGGGTCAAACAACAAACAAAGACACCGTTCCATGCAAGAGATTTGCAAACAATATATGTAATATTCCTTAACAAGAAAAAGCTATAGAATGCAACAAAGAACTATCAAATGGTATGAAAGCTCGAGAGAGTAGAAGAGAGATAATACAATGGGGGTTGAGTTCTATATAGGAGCAACCATAAATGGTAAATGGATTAGATCATGACAAGTGTCAACATCTCATGTGATGAGATAGAATGATTTAATAATAGCTCACTTCAGTTAACATAAAAAATCACTTAGTTAACTAAATAAATAATTCCTAAATTTAGCTTAAGTGCATGAGAATAAATTAGACTAATAATTAATTAAAGATTAATTATTAGCTAATGCATGATTACTCTAACACAATTAGTGTGCTTTAAACAATATCATCAAAAGCAGTGAGATAGATTAGTCTATAGATCTTTTCAACCATTCATAATTCTATTAGGAGTCACTCAACTCAAGAACAAGTCTAAAAAGATAAAGTAGAAGATCATGTGTAATGTGATATTTTTTATCCTATTTTTCCAAGATAAACAGTCTTCTAAATTTATTTTGGCAACAAAATAGTGGAAAGTAATATTCATGATTACAAACCCCTTAGAAGTGGAATTTTATCTTAGTTCATGATAACAACACACCAAAAAAAGACCTCCCCAAATTATTACAAGTGTTGGAAAATTATATTTAGATCAATTTCAATTTAATAAATACTAGATTAATAAAGTTTTAAAGGGCCCAAAAGTAGCCAAAAAATTGAAAGTAACATGACTATAAAATAAGAACAAAAAATTTACACCATTGTGTAGAGCTCATAAAATACCAACTTTCAAAAAAATGACACTAAAAAAGGATTTGTTTGTGGAAGTTATGAGTGTTTTAAGTTCCAAAAACCATGATTGAATAATAAAATATATATAAAAAATCCAAATTATAAAATAGGGGAATCAAATATAAAAGAATATTATGCCATTAGGAAGTATACAAAATTCTACCCCATTTAAAAAAAGCTTCGAGAAAGGCCTTCGTATGATCAATTTAGATTTGTTTTAAAAATTTACCAATTTTGTAATAAGCTCAATGGAGGAGGGTGAACTCCTTTCGATATAGGTGGGCATCACATAGGTGGTTATATGAGTGGTGCCATTGCTAGTGGTGATGATTGGATTAGGCATGAGTGGCAACTAGGTTATTGTAGGGCACCAACCTAGCAAAAGAGTGGCGATTATAGAGGTAGTGACAAAGGATAACACAGTTACAAGTGTAGAAAAGGTTTGGGATGGTGGTTGAGCCATTATTGAGGCCAATGGTGACTTGTAAGAGCTAGTTGGGCTAAGTCCAAAGGGGAATATGGACCTATTTTATGGGTTATAAGTGACCAAAGGGGTTGTATTCCTTTGCCAAGGGAGGCCATGGGGTCCCTTTCTATTTT
Organism: Sequoia sempervirens; assembly: GCA_007258455.2. Taxonomy (NCBI): domain Eukaryota; kingdom Viridiplantae; phylum Streptophyta; class Pinopsida; order Cupressales; family Cupressaceae; genus Sequoia; species Sequoia sempervirens. Next base: position 275,948 of record VDFB02260116.1, on the reverse strand, counting down.
CAAAAATAAAAAAATATGCTAATTTTTTATTTTTATTTCCTCAAATAGTGTGTTGATGGCTAGAGTTGTCAGTCTCAAAATCACTATGGTTGGATCTTATCCCAAGTGCTAGGAGTGTCAAATTTAAGATGAAACAAAAAAACTTAATCATGATAGGTAACCACAAAATAATTATCAAGGTGGGTAGGACCTCCACTTCTATCTTTGCTAAAACAAGGAGGATTCCCTAAGGGTCTACAATAGATATACCACAAGAAACTAACATTTACATTGATACAAGTCATACCCAATGCATAGTGTATTTCTATTTTGGTTGTCACTTCGTACATACATGTTGGTTTTCAATGGTTAAGGTCAAGAACCATATTAAAATAGATAATTTACCACATGAAATGTCTAAAATACAACTTTTGATAGCCACTATCGCTCTCATACATATTTAGACATGGTAGTGAGTAAAACAACATACAACACACATTAAAATGATGTTTTATTTATTTAGTTTATTTTGGGTGTGTTGTAGGATGATGGGGAAGAGGAGCTAGTAGCATGCTGATGCCTATGTCTAGTTGGAAAAAGAGTCACCAAATTTATTAAAAAAATGCAATAACATAAATGGTGCTACCTTAATGAAGAGATTACAAAATACTATGCCTTCTAAAATGCATAGGCACAATAGGTTCTACACATACATTGAGAAAGATAACATATATTTGTAGAATATTAATGAGTCTACTTAGTAATCCATGAGCATATAGATATATTTCCTTTATTTTCCTGAAAAGATACCTTGCAACATCTTTGCAAGGATTTTATAGTCATTTGGCTGACCAACTAATCAACAACACATCTAGAAATTCATACCATACATAGGGAGACACTCAATCAAGGTTGATTTTACCTTTAAACATTCACTTTTCGAGGTTACCAATATTTAGGATGAGCCTAGATCATTATAGTATCAAAATGCTATATCTAGAGCTAGAAACTAGGAATCCTAAGGTTTTTCTAAGCAAGTTTCTTCCTCTACTATGCTCCCTTACTTTCTCTATCTTTCCATCTTTTTTACAAATGAAAAATTGAGCTTTAAATACCCCCTTTCAAAATTACTTCCAACTAGAGGGGGGCTTGAAGTATTAATTAAATCTAAAAATATTTTGACTAGTATGCAATAAGGGATGCCCATATCCATCGGGTGTCATTTCTTTATGAAGTGAATGAGATAACAACCAAACAAGCCTAGATGTGCTAGGGAATAATGGGGGAATTTTTTTGTCATCTATAAATATCCTCCATATTAATGGTGATTGAGTAGGAAGTACCATGGTGTAAAAGAATGCTTATGAAATCTACATGAAAAACCATAGGTCACATGCCATTAATTTTGGCAAGTGAAGTGTCTTGGAGCAAGATAGGGTAGGTGAAATAGTGTAACACTAGGGTTCTTTGGTTGAAATGCACTTTTAGCAGGGTTTTTAAATTTTGAAGAATTCATAAACCTCTTCACACTTTTTGGTGAGTTCAAAAACCAATACACTCACTAAAAAATCACACTTTTTCCTTTGTCTCTTCACTTGTCATCCTTTAAATGAGTTTTCATACTTGAAAACTCACCAACATCATGAACTTGGGCCTTTTCTTTTTATTCATCAAACTTTCAGGGATATCAAGAACATTAGAACTCCCTCACATATTGAACTACTTCCTTATTATTATTATGCTCATTATATAATAAATATATTATAAATGACAAGTAAGGTGTGTTTTTATTGAAATCACTTTGTAGCTATATATATTATACATAAAAAGTGTATACATTGCTCTTTCTCCCATTTGTTTTGGTGTTATTTTTTCCTTGTTTTGAATATATTGTCTTAGTGTTATGAGATCTCACAATTGTGTGTGGTTGTGTAGAGGAGGAAATTTTCTACCCTTGAGTCTTGAGACAAGCAAGAGTCAATGGTCCTTGACTACCTTAAGACTACCTCAAGGAACGAAGCTCAAGTGGTGAGGTAAAAAGGCGAGAGTTTCAGAGTTAGAAAGAGTAGATCATAGAGGTTTTCTAGATAAACTAATGATCTGTCAGGTAAAAGACAAAAATGTGACACATGGATGATAATGGCACGTTGACGTCCTGAGGTGCATTGGCATCTCCTACGAACCAAAAACCAATAATATCACAAAAAATAACTTAAGCAATTACTATTGTTCTAATTGCTAAGAACTCTTAAAATTTTGGAAAATAACATACTATAACAAAGAGTAAAATAAAGTAAACTAAGTAAAATATAAATGATAAAGCAAGAGAATACGAGATAGAAAATGCTCACAATAGACCAGGCAGTGAAGCTTCTAGAAATTGAATGTCTTCAATACCTGCACACATAAGATTGAGGAAAAATGTTGGGATTGTTTAGGGGCTTGCCTTAGTCAAACCCTCATTTTAGTGTTCCCACCTCCACAAATAGCTAGGTAGATAGATAGATAAAATATAGATAGACAAGAAGATAGAAATGCAAAGAAAAGGGATGTGAGAAATCCCAAGATGCTCAAAGATACAAGATAAGTAAGATATCACCTGTAAGGCTTGAAGAAGCCAAAGAGAGAAAGAGAGAGCCAAGAGAGTTGTAGACAATGTTGTGAGAATGTGAGAGTGTTGTAGCAAGCAAGAGAGCAAGAGAAAGAGAAGAGAGAATGATAGACCAAGGAAGACAAGACCAAGAGAGATCAATAGAATGAAATAGATGGATTTAAAAAAGAGAAAAGGAAGGAAAAGAATATTCTTGAGCCATTACAAGGCATCCCAAGCTATTACCACTGAAAAATGTGGGTGACAAGTGGCAACAAGCTTAGAAATAACTGTTTGAACATTGAAATGTTGTGGGATGCTAGTGTGGTGCACATATGTCCGCATGGTACGTTAGTGTCTAGACAAATCATGTTTAAAAATGGTGGGAACAAGGAAGACACAAGGTTTGACTCAAAGCTAACATGCAAAGGTAGTTGTTGAAAAGGGGTCTCGAGCATCCTGAGAGGGGAAAGGATGATGCAGGAGCTAAAATAATCCCACACAAATGCTAAGGGAGTGGACACTAAAGTGGAAACAAAAATGTAGGTGAAATTGCCACAGGGTGCAATTTTATGACACTATAGGTTGTAATTAGGACATTGAAATCAACATGTTTTAAACCAAAACTTTTACTTTCTATCACTTATAGTGAGCAAAGTATTATTTTTTTAAAGATAATGTGAACTAGTGATTTTTGAGATTTTATGTGTAGATTCCAAACATATTTTAATTTAAAAAATAATTTGTTTCAAAAAACTAAAATCTTAATAACTTATTTTTTACATTTTATATCATTTTTAATGAGTGATATTATTCCATAACATAACTTTTTTAGAATATGATAAATTCAAATTTATTAAACATAGATCATAACCACTAATTTCTAGTTCATGCATATTTTTATAATTTTTATTGCACATTTTATTTATTATTATTTTTTAAATTTAGATTATTATAATTTAGAGTAATTTTATTCCATAACAAAATTCTTTTGGTATAAATTTAAATTACTCTTTTATAGAAACAAGGAAATCAATATAGAATGAGTAGGTATTAAAAAAAAATCTATACATTTTTTTTATTTTTTCCATGTATGTCAAACAAAAAATTATGTTCACTAAAAAATAGAAAATAAATATAATAATAAAAAATAGATTACAAATTAACTTTAAGTGAAGATGGCATCAAGAAGACCTTTAAACAAAGGAAGTACTTCTTTTTAAAGGTCCCTTCCATAAAATAATTTTAATGGGAAACATTTAAAAAATGAAAAGACACCTTTGTTTGAAAGTACCCACTTATTTGAACCCTCTTCATTTGAAGGTCATTGATGCACTTTATTCTAAGATATATCTTCATTTAGAAGTGTTTTAGTATTTTTGGCACCTTGGGCACATCTTTTCCCCATCCAACAAGTGGAACAAATATTATGGGATCACCTTGCTCAAATTGTCTTGTTTTATGTGTAAATTGGATTTGAACCTAATGTTTACCCTTGCAAAAAATTACCCTTGTAATTGAACCAATTAAATCCTATAGGGATTTCTTCCACATAGAACCACATCCACAATTTCATTCCTTGGACCTAATTGTGCACGTGGTTATGCCTTGCTTTCAAAAGTTTAAATTTTATCATTCCCAAAGTTGATAAGTATGAAATTTGATTATTTTTGATTGATTTATGTACCAAATAATGTGAATTAAATGTCTAGGGTTATGCATTTAAAAACAAGCATTAGGTCATTAATGTGATCATAAAGAGACAAATGAAAAAGGCCCTCAAAAGATAAATGAATCATCATTACTTGCTTGCATTAACTCTTCATAAACAAATATTAAAGCAACAACTCAATCAAGGCATTTGATACCCTTGTCTTGTGTACTTTAGATATTTGGAAAACAAAGGGGTTTTACTAAAGCACATGGAAGTCTTAAACTTCAATCCTTGCATGAAATACTCCTAAAGGTATTCATCAACACTACATTATGTGTTCTAATATCAACCAAAGGTATAATAATACCTTCGATTTGTAGGTGCAAAGAACAAGATCATGCTAGAAAGATGCAATCATGATGTGTAGTTATAATTATAGACTCTTATGTACAAAATCACATAAAGTTCTACAAATGAATATGTCACAAAAACATACTCATTCATAGTCTTCAATTTGATACTAAGTTTGCATTGATCACGACACATTATTCAATCAAGGATAAGTACACAAAGATGGTGGACAAAAATAATGGTCAATAGTATAACTTTATATGCAATTCATACTTGCTCTAGTAAATGTGACTGAGCCTTAACACATGCATTTTGTCTTGGCTTTTACTAAGCATAATGCATACACATTATAATGAATATTAAGTTATTTTTTGTGCTTTAATAACACATGCATGTTATAACATGCACACATTATATAATATGTTTACATTACTTATTCATGCTATAATTCAAATTTATAAACAAATTGTCCATGGACCTCCATTTTGGTAGTCAAATCCATGTTTTCAACATAAAATATCATATTCAAATTTCATCTTTTTTTATGTCTTATTCATTTTACAACAAAATTTCATGAAATCACCATTAAATGTCACACTACTTATTGACTTTCTAGCCTCTCTTTTTTTTTCATATTTTGAATAAATTAAGGTATTTATTTTTTATTTTCTTTTAATAGTGTCTTTATATTATTTAAATAAATACATATAACATTTTTTAATTTATTTATCTAAATTAAAAAATGTATAGGATTATTCTACACGTCATCCTATATACTTTTTTTTTTTTTGAAGTTATGTGATGTACACACATTGTGATGTGGATATTATATTTTAGTGATAAAAACATGAACATTTTTTTATGTGTTCAAAATTTGACCCTCATAATGCTAACTATTTTTTGAAAGCTTTAATTATTTAGTAGCTAGATTTAGAGTAATACAAATTTTGTTCTTGTTAGATCTTTAGAATTCAAGTGGAGGCATCTCAAATTAGTTGTTGAAGTATATGTTTAGTTGATTTTAGAAACATGGTAGCCACTTCAACCCCACTTTGTCTCTCATTTCTATGCACACTTTGGAAGAACATGTCAAATAAATAAACAACCTCCTATCTCCATCTTTTATTTACACTTTTATTGTCACACATTATCATATTCAACCTTCCCTATTTATTTAGGTCCACTTTGTATTAATTGAAATATTATTTGTTAAACCTAGATTTGTACTCGAGTGATCCTGAGAAACACTTATGATATACTTTATTTTCCTACAATAAAAGAAGAAGATAAAGTACATACGTATACTTAAAATAAAACATAGAAGTTTGTGTTCACCACTACTATTGAAACTCAAGAAAAAAATATATTAAAGCCATAGGAAGCCACCAAAAGAGTAAACCTTTGCGCATCCCTCATATTTTCCCAAATACTGTTATCCCCAATTATAACCCTTCTCCATAAATATGTTAATTGCTCCCAAAAGACAATCTACCAAAGATATTGTTCCTTATATTTCTTTAGTCAAATAGGGGAGACCCAGTAGTTGAGCATGTTTCAATGGTTGTGATAGTAGTTCACGTAGGATAATTAGAAGTGTGAAGTTAGGGTGCACAACTACTAGGTCCTCTCCCCTAATTAAACCTCTTCCAAAAAGAGCTAATCTTATTCTCAAACACAATCTATCAAATATTTATTGATTTACTAATAAAAATAAGACTCACAAAATTGAAGGTTGAATAAGAGAGTCCCTTATAAACAATGAGGTAGATTAACATTAACACAATGAAATGGGTTTCAGCCTTAACGCTAAACCCAAGAAGTCCAAAATATAGGCATTTTTAAATTCTTTCCCCCTTAGTATGAGTTGTCCTACAATCTGATGGGTAAAGCCAAACTTCAAAAACAAAAAATCCCAGACAAGTGGGGTTAGCAGGTAGCAGGCATGCAAACTGATTCATTATTATTATATACGTGTACGTTGCAACAACCTGACTTCCCAATTTGGGTAGATGCGAAAGCCTACAGGACTGACTGTTGGAACAGATGGGATTTGGGTCTTCTATATATAAATTTAAAACTCAGTGTCTGTACTGGTAACAGAATTTACTACGGTTTTTGGGAAGTTGTGAAAGAAGGCACTGTATAATGAATTGATGGCCTACAATATGTGAGAACTCGAAGAAGCGCAGTTATGCACCTCAACGTCATCGTTTTCAATGATTGGTAGCTTATGTTTTCGGTGATTTTTTTTTTTTTTTTCCCAAAATTTATATATTTATTTCAATGATAAACATGCAGCATCACACAAAAAAAAATATTTAGGGTTGACAATTTTTTTAGGGTAGAGAATCTTGTAGTCGCTTTTTTTTTTCAACAGTTTATCTGGCAAGGAATCAACATGTTCAAGGTGTCAAAGTTATTGGTGTGTTGAGTGGCATCAATCTAATGCATTTCATTTACAAATCTTTTTAAAGTCACAACCATTGGTTCAATATTGTTAAAAATATTGGACATTAAATCAACAAATGCTATAACAACTATTGGAAGACGCTCCTCTCACCTAGTGGTACAAAGGGGAGAAGCCTCGTCTAGTATAAGAGAAAACACATTTAGAGTTGACAATTTTTTTAAATATAAAGACATCAACATTTTAATTAAAAAGTAATATATAAGTATATAATATAATTACAAAACAAAAGAATTAGGGAAATAATGAATGACCACTTTTTTAAAAGTAAAATTAAAAAATAAAGATAAAATAAAACATTTTTTAAACAAATGTTAAAATTCTTGTCTTAGAAGAGTAGGAGGATTCAGTCCATCAAAATTACCTATCATTTGAACCTGTTCCAATTGTTCAACTTGAATCTTGGTGGATGATGTAATAAAGAAACATACCATCATCCTTACTAATTAAACTACACACCTTCAACCAATCTTATAATTTTCATTATCAAATTTATTAAATTTTAAGAATTGATAAACATTTTTCTCATGACTTTATTACTTATGTAAAATAATTCAATTTCAATTATCTTAATTTTAAAAGTTTTTATATATCTTAAAATTTCAATATAATTTTTTAAATAATTTATTAACACCTAACCATAATACACATTTAATGTAAATTTTATATAAATTTTGGTTGTATAAATGTTGTGACATTGTGAAACTAGAGTTTAATTTAAAAACATAATATATATTTCATTGCATGTATTTTAAGTGCACATGAGATGACATGGGTTTTTAATATTGTACAAGATGATGTGAATAATAGCTATTAAGATAATAGTAATAATTGAAGTCCATATAATAATACACCCTAATCTTATTTAGCCTATAGTATTTAACATGCTCCATTATCTTTTATTAGAGGGATATAGCATTATCAATACTATTGTTCTTAGTTTGAGTTATATGATTGATTTTTATATTCTATGTATTATAATGTATATCAAAATGATGGAGATATTAGACAAATATAAATGATATAATGAAGTCAAATTGATTCCTTTTGTCCTTACAAATAACTTATATTCGAATTGTTATAAGATTTCATGTACTATAATTGTAATATATTTTAGTCTATAGACCTCTTTTTATAAGATAGTAATTAAAATTATTTATTTTTAATTAGAAAGTTGGGATAAGAAGAATTATATATATAGTTATATTATTGGCATGATGAATGTATAAGATTATTCTGAAATATCATTCAATTTATTAGTCAAAGATAAAATTTGATTAATAAAAATAAAGTAATTATTTACCTTTTTTTGGTGGATGAGGTATAAAATTATTACTGATTATTTGACCATTAAGTTGTATGATGTTTAAGTAGAGTGAACGTATGATTGATAAAATTTAAGAGCAATTATAATATATCAACTCAATTTTGAAACTAAATGAAAAAGTTAAGGAGTGATTTGACGATAATAAAATAATTCTCTAATGATACTATAGTTTGATGATAAAATTATTAATGAAGTCTAAGTTAATCATATAGTGTAGAAAATATTAAATCTCTACCTCTATCCTCACAACTCACATTCAAAGTTGAAATGAAAAAGATAAATTTTGTTAAATTCTAGTTTGTGTTTTTATTGTAGACACCCAAAATTCCACTTAATACAATGTTTATTATCACCTCACTACATACCAATCCTATCTATAATTCCCCTTTTTACCCAACTAATAATACCACATAACCACCATACTCATTTATCCATAATAAATAAATAAAATCCACTTTTTCCATATCCATAATTAAAAAAGAACTATTCACATAACTGCCCACACTCATTTAATATAATCATCTTATTCAATCCTAACCACCTATTTGCAATCAATTTTGATCATTTATCTTCTTTCTTGTTCTAGAAGATACTAGAAACTTAGTAAAGTTACCCCAATACATCTTAGCCATTTATTCTCATGCTTACATTTTTAAATCTAAACCATTCACATCTTTAATCAAGAATTTATAAATCTAACTCAACATTTTATCATCATCCTCTTGAGCTTGATAGCTACATTCTATTAAAATATCATCAATCAGAATAATAAGAATCCAATACAACTTGACAAGTAAATGATACAAAAATATTACATGGACCCTTGAGAAACCACATCAATCACATATTGAGGAATCAATTTCAACAAAGAGAGTTTGTATTAGTAAGATTAGCAAGTATTTCTTTTGTTCAAATTCACTTTAGCTCAATTAGATGTTATGCTCGACTTAAAATGAAGGGTTTATTATTACTTCTATTTTTAGTGTTTGTTCTAAATTATACATTACATTTTGGCACAATGGGTGAAACCCCCTATTCTTATGTTTTCTAGTTATTTTTTATACTTTGGCATCTATATGATGTATCTCTATGTCAAGAGATCACACTTAGTAATAGAGCATTTCTTTTGAATTTGAGCAAAATTCTAAAAATGATGTTATATAAGAAATGAATGTTTATTATTATATAAATTTTTAGTGATGTTAACTAAATGCTTACAATGACACAATGGGTGAAACCCCCTATTCTTATGTTTTCTAGTTATTTTTTATACTTTGGCATCTATGGTCTATGATGTGGCATCTCTATGTAAGAGTCACACAATAGAATAGAGCATCCAATATGATTTGCAAAACTAAAAATAACATTTCATAAAAAATTAATAAGAAATGAATGCTATATTATACAATTTGTATAAAATAGCTTACAATGACATGTATAGTGTACAAGAGGAACCTTGCTTATATAGGCAAGGTGAAAGATAAGATAATATATGATTATAAAAATACTATAATCATATGAAATGAGAAACAAAAAGTAAATGAGCTAAATGTTCCCTAAGTAAAATTAACTAAATAGGTGTTATAGCATAAGAAAAAGGGAACCCTAAGTTTAGTGTGCAAACCTAGGATGAATCTCTTCCTTTTTTAAAGGTACATTAGGATGCAAATCAATAAGGTGTTTAGATTGACTTTCAACCATGAAGGTGAATTAATCAGACCCAGATCTAATCCTTTTGAGCATTAGAAATGGATTGAAATTGATTTACTATGATTAACCTAATTAGGCTATACATCATAATATGAAAAATGTCATATTCCAACGACTGATAAATAGAAACAATGAATTGCATGCAAATTTGGGAAGTGCAAAATGATATGTACTTGTCATAAAAAGTTGGATCTAGGATGCATAGGGGGACTCAATTACCCAAGGGCGTATGCTTACTTGTAGGCGTTGTTTGAATCTCAAAACTTCATCTTGTAGCTCTATGTTTGCTCTTTGACGTCTAACCTTGTAAACCTTCATCTTTAGATCTAGATCTGCAATAAAAATGCAAAAGAGATGGAGGGGGTGGCTATATAGGAGTTTACCTCAATCAAACCCCTATTTTGGTATTTCTACCTCCATAATAGCTAGTAAAATTGGTTGATAATAGTGTGTGTGCCCTAACCTTAATTGTGTCTAAGGTTGTTATGAGCTAAAAATGCATAAAACCCTACTCAAGTGTGCTAAAGAAGGATTCCTACATGAAAATGACAAGATCTACCTAAGAGGAAGTCAAAACACCCTTAGGAAATATAAAATATAATGATACCTTGCTTTAGGATACAAATAGGATGAAGCTTGAAGATGAAATCACTATTAAACAAGTCATTAGGTTGAAGGAAATGACCAAATGCATCTCCCAAACCTAGAATCCATTATGCTCTTCTATTGGCATCAATCTTCAATCATGAATCAAGGCTTGATCTAAATATGCAAATGAGCTTGAAAACTTGCAAATTCAAATGTGGAAAAATTATCTCTTGCTTCTCTCTTTTCTTCTTAATTTCTTTCTAGTTTGAAATGGTGAAAAGATTGGGTATTTATAGGAACTTCTCTAATTTCCCAAAAAATAGATCTTGAAAGTTGACATTTAAAATTTAAAATTTAAATGTTAAAATGTCAACACCATCATATTAAAAATTGGTCCCTAACAAAATAGGAGGACCAATACGCCCTAGGGCATGTGGGTCCTAGCCTTATTTTATAGGACACAAAGAATCAGGGGAAAATTACTAATTGTCTACATTTGTTCAATGCTTGATTTCTCAAAAAATGGTAAAATAGGCCTTAGAATGCATAATTTAGGAGATTAGGGGTAGGGATGACTTTAAGAAACCCCCCCCCCCCCCGGCCAAGGTGTAAAATCTTGGCGAATCTTTCCTTTTATTTGAAAAATAATATTAATTTTCCTGGTGAATCTATGCACATTATTAAAAAAAATTGTAAAATCTTGGCGAATCTTAATGAATAATTGGTAAACATAATAATCATAGTGGCGAATCCTAGTGAATAATCACTAAAAAGATTAATTAAAATGGCGAATCTCTCCTTTAAAAATTTGCATAGTTGGTTGGCGTAGTTCCCTCATATTTTTTTGATTTTTTGTAATATTGAAGTAGGGGCCCAGGGGTGGCAGCCATCGGTGGGGTCAAGGGGCAGCACCCCTTGTAGGGGTCAAGGGGGTATAGCCCCCTTGTGGGGGTCGAGGGGGCAATTTATTCACTATCGAAAACACATTGGAGCACACATGGATTAAGTATTTTTTAAAAATATCACTTTAAAATTAAGATTAAATGAAAAGTGAAATTTTTACCATTGATTAGCTTTTTAATTGAATGGTCGTAGGTTGATTCCGTGAACTAATATGCACGTGCCTTTTAAAAGGCTTATTGAGGCTTGAAATTTGTTTTGGGCCACACGATTAGGTTTAATCGCGTGGACCAAAACAAATTTTGGGCCTCGACAAGCCTTTTAAAAGGCACACGCGTATTAGGTCATGGAATCAACCTACAACCATCTAATTAAAAAGATAATCAATGATTCCATGATGATAAATAAAAGCCCTATTCAAGGCTAAAATATCCCTAAAATTAATGGTCGTAATATAATATTACTAGCGAATATAATTAATATTTGTAATTATAGTATAAACTACTGGTGAATCGGTTCCAATGACGCATTGTTTAAAAAATAATGCATAGGAAAATTAATTGAGACAAAATTATTTTTTTGTAAAAACCTGGTGATTCAACATCATCTTTAGCTTGTACTATTCACCATTTTTGGAGGTCTCGATTTCAATTATTCTCCAATTGGTGAAGATTCAACACTAAAGTTTTCCCTGATTAGGGGCTAGTTAGGAGATGTTAAAAATGCATAAATGTAAAGGTCACTAATATAGGGCCAAACTGAAAAAACTAAAATAATAAAGGAGAACTGGGAGGAAGGATGGTGGATGAAGATCGAGATGCAAATTTTCATGCTCCAGAAGGGTTTGGAGTCAGAACCTGCACAGGAGAAATAGGCTATGAGAATGGAAACATAGCCGCATAGGTAAATAAATTTTTTGAGAACATCGTGATTAATCTCTCAGAGATTGTTTTGAAGGACACAGTGTTGTTTGAATGGACGACAGTTATTGGCCATTTTCTGGGGAAGATATTTTCTCGAAAAGAAATAGGTGCTTGGGTCATTGAAAACTGGAAAATTGATCCAATATTAAATTTTATGCCAAGGGGTTTTTTTGTGGCGGTTATGGAAAATGAAGAAATTTGGGAATCAATTTTGGACAGAGTGGATTGGAAAAATGACAACTCGCATCTTTACCTGCAACGTTGGGAGAAAAACTTCAATCCCTTAAAATACAATCCGCTCGACGGCTCGAAATGGGTAAGATTATACAACTTACCCTACGAATACTGGTCAGGAAAATGTTTAACAAAGATTGGGGATACTCTGGGAACAACTCTGGAGGTAGACCTTAGAAACGGCGAATCCCTTATTTATGTGAGAATAAAAATTCTGGCAATCAAAGATATCCTGAATGATATTACCCTGACATATGATGATCTTAAATGGACTCAAACTATAGAGTTGGAAAAAATTGCTTTCTTTTGTTTAAACTACAGAAGGAGGAATCATAACATAATTGATTGCAAGCGGTTACCAAGGAAAGCCAAAGAAGTTTGGAGACATAAAACAAAAAAGGAGGAAGTTGTTTAGGAAGCGGTTAAAAATGACAGGGTGGAGCAAATAAACTCCAAAGAGTGGGTGATTGTAGTGGCCAATCCAGTAGAACAGGAAATGCCTGAAGCAAGCTCTCAATTTGAAGAAGGAGAGATAGCGCCGCATAAGGATAATCTTGCTGTGTCAACTCTTCAAATGATTGAATACGTGGAAGATTGGAACAAAGACTTTCAAGATGACCTGTCTTCGTATGAAGATGGTGATGGGCTTGGCATAGTAGAGGAGATACATATTGTACAATTAGTCAAGGCGGTTTCGGCTGGGAAAGTAGGCAGAAAGAGAAACAAACAAAAATGGGAGGAGGAAGTTCTTAAGGGCAATCAACCCCTAATCAAAACTTACATGACTAGATCCAAGGGAGGCAAATCCTCCCTTGGAAAAAGATGAAGATCTTAATATGGAATGTTAGGGGCCTAAATGCCCCTAACAAAAGGTGACTGGTAAAACGTTAGTTGGAGATTCAGAAGGCAGATTTAATCCTAATTCAGGAAACAAAGTTGTTGGGTGCCGAAAAAGAAAATTTTATAAACTCTTGCAAAAAATGGAAAGGATGTTTTGTGGATGCAGTTGGAGCCTCTGGAGGCTTGGGAAATCTTTGGAATCCTACAAGTATTGATTTAGCCATGACCATCTCAAACCAATTTTGGATGCAACTCGAGGTAAAAATAATCCCCTCAGCTTTTACTTTTACTATGTTCAATGTTTATGGGCCAATAAAAAATGAAGAGAAATTGAGGGTTTGGAATGAATTAAGTGTTTCATTAAAGAAAGAAAAGGAAATTTTAGGCGGGAATTTCAACACAATCCTAGACTTGAGCGAAAAAAGTGGAGGTTGTAGGAAAATGTCACAGGCTCAAAAGGATTTTGCAAATTTCGTGGGTAGAAATAATTTGGTAGATATCAAGACTTTGAATGGAATCTTCACGTGGACCAACCAGAGAAAGGGTTTTACAAACATTGTGTAAAGATTCGACAAATATCTAATTACTGAGGACTGGCTTCAAGAAAATGTCCCTCCTAAGGCCACGATTAGACCAAACTTTGTCTCAGACCATTTTTCGGTGGAACTATCCCTTTGCTTAAACACAAAGCCTGCAAAGGGTCATTTTAAATTTGAAAAGATGTGGCTAAGGCCCGAAGGCATTCTGGAAAACATGAAGGACTGGTGGAAGGAACCTCTGCATGAAAAAGGAACGAAGATGTTCCTTTTCCAAAGGAAACTTCAAAAAATTAAAGTACGATTAAAGGACTGGAATGCAAATGTATTTAAGAATATATTTGAAGAAAAATCCAGACTGGAGGAAGAACTAGATATTCTAGGTGAAAAAGTTTTGATTGAAGGTATGAGATGTGAAGAATATGAAAAGAGAAAAAGTTTTTATCTAAATACAACGAGGTCTTGGAACGTGAAGAAATCTACTGGTGGTCCAAATCTCGGGAAACATGGCTTCAAGATGGTGATTTAAATACAATTTTTTTTCATAATTCAACAAAATGCAGAAGGAGTTGGAGCAGGATAATGCAGTCAAAGGATGAAGGTGGCAATGTGGTTTTAGAAGGAAAAGAAATCCAACACCTGGGTGTAGCTTACTTTGAAAGTCTGTTAGGCGGTGAAAATGTAGCGTCTCCTCTAAACACAAGCATTCTGGAAAACCTAAACAGCAAGGTCACCGATGCAGACAATGAGTTGCTTTCTTGTCTTGTGAAAAAAGAAGAAGTAAAGTCAACGTTGTTTAAGATGAAGCCCAAAATAGCTCCTAGGCCTGATGACTTCAATGCTCTTTTTTACCAATCTTGCTAGGAATTCATGGGGGATGAGATAACTGGAATTGTGGAGGAATCGAGGAGGAAGGAGGTGATATTAAAAGACTTCAATAACACCAATATTGCTTTAATTCTAAAAAAGGACAACTGTGAAGATTTTTTGGACTATAGACCAATTGCATTGTGTAATTCAATATACAAGATCATCACCAAAGTGATGGCGAACATATTGAAGCTGGTTTTTCCATGGGTGATTTCAAAAGAACAGTGCGGGTTTGTACCTTGCAGGAACTTAACATATGGTATCGTGATTGCTCATGAGGTGGTACACTCTTTAAAATCTTTGAAACATGTTGGTATGATTGGTAAACTGGACCTAAGCAAAGCGTACTATAGGGTGCAATGGAGATTCCTGTTAAAAGCAATGCAAAAGCTGGGATTTTTGGAAAAATGGCTGCGATGGGTTTTTAGCTGTATTTCCACACCCAAATATTCAATACTTATCAATGGCACCCCCTGCGGTTTCTTTCAAGGCACTAGAGGACTGCGCCAAGGTGACCCAATTTCACCCTTTCTTTTCGTCATTTTGGTGGATACCTTAAGTTGCCATATTGTGAACCTTTGCAATTGCCGAATATGGAAAGGGGTGAAAATTTCTAACTCTCTTCCAGTGATTTCTCATCACATGTTTGCCGACGACACTTTACTGTATGGTGAAGGTTCTATAAATGAAGCGGTAAGCATGAGAAAAGCCATCGATCTGTTTGAGGTTGAGTCAGATCAAAAGGTGAATGTTGACAAGTCAAGCATTTTCTTTTTGAATGTTGGTAAAAGAAACCAAAGATTAATAAAGACAGCCTTGGGTTTCTCGAGTGGCGTGTTCCCAGTCAAATATCTAGGGATTCCTCTGTTCTCAGGTGCAGGAAAGACTTCACTGTGGGAGAAGACCATTCACAAATGTAGAGACAAAATTAGAAATTGGCGTGGACGCTGGCTTTCACTCGTTGGGAGACTGACTTTGGTGAAATCAGTCATCACGACTGTCCCGATCTACATGATGGCTTGTGTGGCTTTGACTAGGAAGGCCGAGCAATGTATCGTTGTCATCCAGAGACACATGCTTTGGGATGGCTCGAATGAGACAAATCGAATCCCTTTGCTAGGGTGGGAGGTGCTAAAAAGAGTGAAGGAGGAGGGAGGCGCAGGCGTCAAAGATCTTTTTCTACAGAATAAGGCCCTCGGGGCGAAACTAGTTTGGAAAGTTTTTGCAAATCTTGATGACTAGTGGGGGAAGCTCCTTAGAGAAAAATACTTGGATTTGATGGATGAGGATAGGATTTTAACAATCACAAATCTGAGGAGGGGGTCAGCCCTTTGGAACGTCCTATTGGATTGCAGGCCTCTAATCACGAATCACCTCACATGGGCTATTGGAAATGGTGCCAAAGCATTATTATGGCACGATTCTTGGAATGACTATGAGCCTTTAATCAATCTACCTGGAATGGAGGAGGTAGCTCAGTTGATAAGCGTTGCCCTTGGAGTAAGGGTCTATGACTATGTGTCTTTCTGCCAATGTATTGGAAGGAGGGAGCACACTTGGAAGGTGTTGAACATGCTAACTGGAGACCAAAGGATTTCTCTAGAGTTGGAATTATTAAATAGGTGTATCTCCTTCACAGATGCTCCTGATCAAATAAAGTGGTGTGCGGCTCGATCTGGCTCTTTCTCAGTTAAGGTGGGCTACAAAGTGCTCAGAAGGGGACAGTTGGAAGGTGGTTGGCCGAGCAAACTCTGCTGGAGAAAATTTGTGTTGCCAAAAGCTGGAGCATTCGCTTGGACGGCGCTCCATGGCCGTATTTTGTCTGGTGAACGCCTAAAGAGGCTTGGCTATTAGGGGCCATTTAGATGTGTTTTTTGTTTGCATGAAGAAGAATCAACTAACCACATGCTGGTACAATGCTTTTTTGCAAAAGAATGTTGGTCTCACTTTTGCAGGAAGCTGAATTGGCAGGGTCCTCTTCCAAATTCTCTAAAGGATGTTTTTGAAGCTTGGATGTATCTAGGTAAAGGTTCTACATTGGCGTGTCTCTAGCTTGAAATCCCCGCAATGATTATCTGGCAACTATGGCGCGAAAGAAATGCGAGAATTTTCAAAGACAAGTCTATGTTGCTTGGATCGGTGATCAACAAAATAAAAAGTGGGATAAGTGAACACTATAACTCAAAGACTTCCAAAAAGAGGTACAACTTCTTCTCTACCTGGGACAGGGCAATGGTAAAGAACTGGCCCTTAATAAATCCCCCAAAATTTTCCCTTATGAAAAATAATTTGTAGAGAGCAAAGGAAAAATGGGAATTGCCTCCATGGGGTAGACTCAAATTGAATTTTGATGGGGCCTCGAGGGGTAACCTGGGTCCATCAAGAGCGGGTTTCATGCTAAGGAACTCAAATGGTGATGTGGTGTGGGCCGCTTCAATTAAACTACCAACAGGTACAAACAACATGGCGGAAGCAACTAGTCTACTAGAAGGGTTAAAATACTATGCTGATAACAACATTAAAGTCATTAAAATTGAGGGGGACTTTGAAATTATTGTTCATGTTGCATCTTCTAAAAAGGCGGTGAGTTGGCACCGCCAATCGTGGCTTGGTCTAATCGAACCTCTTTTAGCTGATCTTGAAGACTATTCTATTCGCCACATCTTTTGGGAGGTAAATATGGTTGCCGATCTGCTGGAAAACTTTGGCATTGATCAAGAATCTCCAATAAGGTCCTCTTTTAACACTAACTTGTGGCTAAATGTTGGGGATTATGTTGCTAGGGACAAAGCCGGTTAGAGCTTTTCAATTGATGTGGTTTTCAACTTTGTAGCCTGGTGTTGGATCCTTTCAGATTGTCTATCTTGACAAGATTCCCTTGCTAGGGGACATTACCTCTATTTTTCTTTGCCTCAGTGATGTAATCTCAGGGAGAAGCTTTTCCAAGGGTTGTTTGGTTATTTTGGAAGTTTTCTGCCTTCAAATGCTACCATAAACATTGGCTGGTGCAGGGGCTACTTACTGGGCATGGAAGTGTGGAGTGCTGGATGCATCTCAACTGGTAGGGGTGGTTTCAGGGGATCACTTGGGTTTAATATGAATTTTAGTTGTCCAGGAAGATGGATTTTGTCTGGCTGGACCTCATGCCTCTTCTAACAAAATTTTTGTGAAAGACTTGTTATTGTCCTGAATTGTTGTATTTTTCTCCTCAAGAAATATAATGAGTGCTACCCTCTTTGGAAGCGATTCGCCCAAAAAAAAAAAAATAGGTCCAAACTAAGCATGAAATTATACTATCACTTACAAGGGAGTATAATTTTTGATGCTACATTTAGTCCCCACTTTAGCGGCCATATGACACTACATGCATATGCAAGCTAAAGTACTAAAATTAAATATTATTGTATAAAAATGATACTCATATAGATATTATGATTCATTCATGAATGAGAGAATGAAGCCCCGAATGTAGTCATCTACATAACTACAATGTTAGGAACCACATCTTGCAAAATTGATTTGTTAGGTATTCAAAAATCATCTTGTACCTTCAAACAATCATGTTAGCTTATAAGGAGAACCAAATTCAAGGGTAGATGTATACCCCCTAATTTCACTTGCTTTATGAAGGTGGAATTAGGGTAAAAATCTAACTACATTGAATTGCTAGGATTAGTGATGAAAAGTGCTTGTGATATAGTCATGAAATCACAATACCAAGTATCAAAAAATATAGGATATGATTGGGGACGAAACTACAAATCCAATACAAAAGACAACATCTAAATCAGAGTTCACTAGCCTCGATTGTGGTGAGTTGAGTGATATGTGCTAGTACTATATGTGAGAGTAAAATAAACTTTTTGACCATCATTTTCACTTATACTATTTGAAGATTCTGAGAGAGATACCTTTGTCCAGAGGAGTGAAGATGTCAATTTGTTGACCATACTAGCCCCCAAGACTTGAGGTCTTGCAAGCAAAGGTTGTGGAAGGCATGGTTGTACACCAACGGTGAGTTGTTCATACCTTTTCCCCTATTATTTGCTTTAGTATTTTGTATTGTTTTGATGCTTTTTTCAAAATTTATGGCATGCCTATCCCAACTGGGTGACTGTGTCCATTTTAGGTGACCCTATCCCAAAATGGCACCTATGTCCCAAGTCAAATTTGTTGTTCTTTTAACTGTTCGGTTACTGATTTTTCTATGTAATTGATGATTCCTTTTTTATTTTTGTAGGCCCCTCTCCGTACCCTACAACATTTAGGAGGGTGACTATTTTTGTTACTCCAAGATTAGTTTACACAATAGATCTTATACACCAATGGATTATAATAGATATACTTTATGCCACCCATGAGGTATCATGATGCTATGCTAATGGAACTATTTGAGCAGTGGAACATAAACACATCCATATTTCATCTTCCAACGGGGGAGATGACAGTGACACTTGAGGATCTATACCACATCTTCAAATTACTTGTTTGAGGTGAGACTATTCATTTTGATGATTTCTGGACTCCTCGATAGATGAGGGATGATATATAGTATTGCATTAGCTGTTGCATATCACCTACTAATCATAGATCTCTCATTGATCTTAAGTGGCTCCTTCACACTAATGTTCCATTGGTTCATCAGATCATGTGTGTTACCATCGCCCTAACCCTTGTGCCCAATGGATAAGGTGTACACCTCGATGGGGGATTAGTTCATATTATACGGGAAATGGAGGAGCATCAAATGGTCTATGCTTGGGGATGGAGCATGTTGGCACATTTGTATTATGATCTTGGTCACTTTGTCTATCGAGAGGCTTAGAGCATCATACTTTGTACACTTCTTCAGGTGTGAGTGTTTGAGCATATTTTTTTTTATTCCGTAGGAATCAGTTGGGTATCCATCCCCAAATAAACTATAGTGCACTTGGTAAGCTTTTTTCAAGTGATTGGTGGTGGTGGAATGACATGCCCTCTGATACCACGAGTTTGGGGGGAGACTAGACCTTGTGACCTCTTTCCTACAATAGGATGCTTTATTCAATTGATCTAGGCCCCCTTGCCCCTTGAGTGTTTGAGCATATTACAAGTACTAGACTGACCAGATTTCCCATGACAACACCCTATGACTATCCATGAGTATTTTTTTATACACTTAGACAATCTTGGTAGTGTGGAGATCTATTGCACTAGAGAGTTAGATTTTATCATTTGGAGGACAATGATATTATATGGAGATTTTACATGACTCTACAATACTGGTGAGGTTTGACATGACAATTAGTTAGGATGTAGTGTGATAGACTATTAGTTGGATGCCATGACTATATCATCATGCTATTTTATTATGATCATGTGATGAGGTAGTTTGGATAGTTACAAACAACACCCAACATGTGGCCTACATTCCTAAGATCTGCACATAGTGGTGCCAAGCCACAAGACATTTGTCATCCCACACTCATGGACATCACCCCTAGTGACTCAGAGGATGAGACACAAATGCACATCCAACATCTTGATGAGGATGATGTTGGCATGCCAACTACTTATGATAGGTGGTGGATGACAACATGACTTGAGCGATTCTTCCCTAATGATCATCCCATAGGTGATTCTGGGCCTTGGCCACATCATCGAGAGGATGAGAGAGAGGATGAGGACATGGATGGATATTTGATAGGTGATGATGGTGATGATGTAGATGATTTGGATCTGCAGCTGGTAAGAGAGGATCCTGGGGAGCCAAAAGAGGCCATAGATGCCCTCGAGGAGAGACCTACATCTCATCCTCACATTACCTTGGGCACATCTTGCTACTATAGTGGCATCTAGTCCCATGAGTGTGGAGGGAGTAGCCATGCAGCTCCTGCCACACCACCATCCCATCAGGGGAGTCTTGATATGACACCCATAGTGTCCTATTGAGATCTGGATTTCAGGTTGGAGATCCAAGAGATGATATGGTATTTATCTTTTAGTTATGAGTAGACTTTAGCTATGTTTATGTATTTTACCTCATTTTGATTTATGCGATGTTCTTTGTTATAGTTGGTACATGATATTGGATCAAATATTTTAGTCGAGTCACTACAGACATGGTTCCAACGATGCCCCCACACCAGACAATATGCGCTAAGCATAGGCCACCACCGAGTGTGGGGCATCATGCTAATTTTTTTGAGCCCCTATCTTGGTGGAGGACATCCTATGCTGATGTAATGAGGACCATTGATTTGATTAGAGCTTAAAAAGAAGATATGAGCTAGAGAGGAGCATGCAAGAGCTACATACGAGCAGTTCAAAGTCAGAGAGGAGCAGGTGAGAGATGTACACAAGGAGCTCAAATTTGTATATGAGGAGCTTCTAGAGCTACCCGAGTTCCTATTGAGAGTGATACATAGGACATCCTATGGGAAAAAATTAGTAGGGTGTAGGTGGAGCTTAGCAAGGTGCAGGTGAACAAGGAATGGATCAAATAGGAGTGTATTGTAGCACTTGTATGCAAGGGAATAGCCATAGCCCAGGAATAGGGCCTACAAGAGTGGATGAGTTGTAGGAGCCACTCCCGATCCACTCTCTCAGTGGGTACCACCACCACTAGGCCCCGAGGAGTCTAGTGGTGATAGGCCTACTTAGATGTATTTTGTTATGACACACCACATTTTGCTACTGTGGTGACTATGATGTATATGAGTTTTATGATCTATATGTATATGAGTATGTTTTTGTTTCGATGCTTTATGTGATTGTATTTTAGATGTTGATGTGACCTGTTAAACAATATTGATGATATTTAATAAATTCCTCCATGGTCTAATTGTTACATGATGGATGTGATCTAATTAAACACTTATGTCTACTTAGATGCAACATTTTTGGTTAAGTGTAATCATGTTAAACTAGAAGCCATTATAACCTAATGAAATGTAAAATTAAATGCATATAATGATCTAATTTAGCACATTACACATGATTCAACAATATGCATAAAGAAGTATTAATTCAAGTAAATCAACAATTACTCAAAATAATTCAAGACACACAAACATGTTTGTGAAGAATGAAGCAATGCGAGATAAAATAGAAACTATCTACTTAATCTAATAACATGATTTAACACATATATCATTCAAAAGGAATCACTAAGTGTAATATCTGCACAAATGTGCAACACTGATAGGTTATTTTAGAGGTATACCATCTATTTCTTTAAGTTTATATGCTCCAGACCTGTAAACATTAATGATATAGGGTCCTAACCAATTCAAGCTAAAATTTAATTTCTCATCAGGAGTGAAATTGACATTGCATTCATTTTCATACAACACCAAATCTCTATTGTTGAATGTATGAAGAATTACATTATCATTATACTTATGTTGCATAGCTTTAGAATAAGATTGAAGATTCTCAAGAGCATGTATACGTTGTTCATCAAACATTTCAAGTTGTTGCAATCATTGTGCCCTATAAGTATTACTATCAATAAGGCCACTAAGTGAAACTCATAAAGAAGGAATTTCTAACTCTAATGACAATATTGTGTTGGCTCCATAAACAATATTATAGGGTGTGTTTTTTGTAGATGTGCGAACACTTGTGCGATAAGCACATAACACATAAGAGAGTTGGGTATGCCAATCTTTGTTATGCTTAATAACCATTTTTTGTAAGATTTGTTCAATTGTTTTATTTGTTGCTTCTTCTTGACCATTAGATTGCAGATAATATGGTCTAGAAAAATTATGCTAAATGTGAAATGTTTCCAAAAATTTCTTAACTTCCTTGTTCTTAAATGGTGTTCCATTATCTGTAACTAGAGTTGAAGGAATACCAAATTGAGCCATAATGTTTTTTATGATAAAATGACATATTACATCAACAGTCATGGAACAAAGAGGTATTCCATCTACCCACTTCATGAAATAATTTGTAGTGATGATTATGAATGTATCTCCTAAGGATGAAAGAGGGGATATCTTCCCAATCAGATCCAAACTCCAAACTGAAAATGGCCAAATAGCAATTTGAGCATGAAGTTCGGACGTAGGATCATGAACCAAATTGTTATGTTCTTAACACTTGTGATACTTCTTAACATGATCAAATAAATCATGCTCCATGTTTTGCTAATAATAACAGATGCAAATTAACCTTTGAACCAAAGATCGTCCTCCAAAATGCCCCCTACAAGCACCCACATGAGCTTCCTCAAGGGCCACATGAATTTTAGATTTTATTAGACATCTGAGGAGAGACCATTGAATGATCATTTATACAAAAAATCAACTAGAATTATATAACGGGCTTCCAACTTTTGTATATGATCCCTAGTGTTTTTAGCGGTTGGTTCAAGAAAGATGAAATCCTTTAAATAATTAAATATTGGTACGTACCACTCATTGGAAACTTCAATATTAGCAACCACTGTTTCTTTTGTATTATCATTTATCAATGGTTTTGTGAAAGCATGAATAAAAAATGTGAAATCCAAGGAAGTATAATCAAGAGATGCAAGGGAAGCAACACTTTCCATTGCATTTGCATGCCAATTATCCTATCGTGGAACATTGTCAAATGTACATGATATGAAATAATCCAATATTGTTAATGTGAGGTATTTATTATTGAGTGCATAGGACAACTAAGAGGGGGGTGAATCAATTGTACATTAAAATATCAAAACCCTCATTAACATTCAAATATGCATTAGTCTTTAAACCATTAAACCCTTATCATGCATTAGTAGAATGTAAACATGAGAAATAGTAATGCAAACACATCCAAACACATGAGAACACCAGATTTATGTGGAAAAACCAAGAAGGGAAAAAATATGGTGAGGATTAGCTCACAATATAAAGTAATTGCAACACCAATACAATAGGCTCACTAACGAAAATAAAAAAAAGGGCTCACTGCCAAATTACAAAAAGGAAGAAAGAAGAATGTTACAATAAAAAATATATCTCAAAGCAAAAAAAAGATCCATGACAACATCAGGTGCCAATACATTCATAACATCTCTAAATAATGTAGACACCTTATGCTTATTGCTTCCATTAGTCTAACACATTAAATCTCACACTGCATTTCACACTTTTTCACTTTACAACTCTACACTTCACACCTTGATTCTTCATCAACTTAACACTTATTTATACCATTCTCAACCTTGAAAATAATTGGCAAGGTTGGCTTAGCACCTGAACCATGCAAATTCAAATTAGGTCGGCACAAAGCATTCCCACGATGGAAAGGAATGAAATAAGACCACACCAAACCATAACTTGGACCTAAAATCGTACATATACACCACACCATGCTTCCAAAAACACTGAAGCATATTCATAATGTGTAAACACCCAAGGTTAGTCAAACTTGTGTAAACACCATTGACCATTCAAGTACATGCTTCCTTCGATCCAAAGATGACTTGTGGACAACATAGATAAATTGAACACAAACTAGAATATTCCATAAACACCCTGAAATCCAACATCTCATTCACAACATCATACACCAAAAAAACATACTCATTCTGTACAATCAACTAACCTTCCACACACTGCAACACCTGAATCCAACCTTGTGGAGCACAAAAACTCGAACAACTTAGATTGAAGATAGATATGATAAATTTAAGCACACCCTCAAATCTGCAAGACCAAAAACAAAACTATGGAGAAATGTGAAGAAAAACCAATTCTCCTAGACAACATTGGACTACATAGTTCATGCACTAGTGAACACAACTTTCTCTGCACAATGATCCAAGACAAGAAATTCTAGATATGACACCAATAAACACATTTGATCAACATATCCAAACCACACAAGTAGATCTTTAGCCATGGATAAATGCAGAGAAAAACACTGAGCACCACTCTATCACATTGAACACTCTTCACCACACCGTTTCCTCTCTTAATCAAATCTTATCAAAAGAAATTGGAAACCAAACACCATAAACAAATTCACATCATCTGGGACACCTTCTTAGCAATTCAACCACACAAGAGGTTGAACATCATCAACACATGCTCATCAAAGCAACACTAGAGGTTGACATCACTGATATTACTAATGACAACATAATGCAACCAATCAAAGCATCATTACAAACTTCCAACAAACTCTCCATAAACCTGTTGACATCAATGCAACAACAAAGATATGTTGACATCAATGACAACACACAAGATACTCATACTTCCAACATTTATACTTGATAAATTATCATGTTTTGATTTATAGGACCCATTAATTTATTTGATGAATAACTAAGAGTCTCTGAATATATAAATGTGTTGAACACCTAAGGATAAGGTTGCACGTAATCTTGCAATAAGTGCCTCATACTCAATGGTGTTAAATTTATACATAGGAAATTTAAACAATAGGATAAGGGAATTGGCTTCCTTGAAGGAGGTATTAATATAACTCTATCACCAGAGCTAGTTCTACACTTAGAGCCATCAAAGTATAATTCCCATGTTTCATTATCATCAATGTTCAACACACTTTCGTCAAGGAAGGAATCTTGATTTGGTAATGTTAATGGTGAAGGGGCCTCAGCTAAATGGTCAGTCAATGCTTGTCCTTTGATTGATTTTTGAAAAATTAATTTAAGATCAAACTTATATAAAAACATAACCCACTTGGCTAAGCATCCCGACAAATCCATTTTGGAAAAAAGGTGTTCTAAAGGATCAAATTTTGTGATAACTTGCACCTCAACGTTTAACAAATAATGCCTCAATTTATTATTTGTAAACACAATAGCCAAACATTATTTTTCTATAGTTGTATAATGAGTCTCATAATCAATTAATGTTTGAATAATGTAATAAATAGAATTCTCCTTACCATTCTCATCTTGTTGTGCCAATAGTGCAACAAGATCATAATTTGAAGTTGAGATATAAAGGATAAAATATTTTCCTTGAACTAGTGGTTGTAAAACATGAGGATTGGCTAAATATTGTTTGAAGTATTCAAATGCTTTATGAAAATCCTCATTCCATTTAAATTCCAAATCTTTCTTAAGGTACTAAGTGAAGGGAAGAGTTTGATCCACCAAGGATGCCACAAAATGACGAATAGCTTGAATCTTTCCTTGTAAGCTATGTAATTGTGAAATATTCTTAGCAGGTGGCATGTTTATTATTGCATCAATATTTTTTGTTTCCACCTTAATGCCTCTATGTGACACTATAAATCCCAACAACTTTCCACTATCCACACCAAAGACACATTTCTTAAAATTCAATCTTATGTTGTACTTACATATTCTTTCAAATATTTTATGAAGGATTTTGACATGATCTTGAAGTGTTATAGACAAAAAAATATCAACATAGTCTTCCAAGATGTTGTGTATGAAATCATGAAATATTAATGTCATAGCTCTTTCATATGTTGCTCTGACATTTTTCAATCCAAAAGGCATAACAACCCAACAAGATGTTCCCCAAGGTGTGGTGAACGTGATAGAAAACTGTTCAAAATATAATATCAATTTGTTGGATTATAAAAAACTTGATGTAGAAAGATACAAGACAATTTCCAACAACCATGGGAATGCTTATAGGAAGATATTCCAATCAATTGGGCCGATCAAGGGCCATTAAAAAACACATTCTTTATTTCTAGAACAGGCATCAAATCCTCAAAGAACTCATTCTTTATTCAAAAAAAGAACCATACATCAACACAGGGTGGCAAGCAAAAATAAATAGTGACAAGAACCTTTCAATTATCAATCAACGCTATCACCCATAGAGACAATGCTGCATTATGGAGAGACAAGCTACCTTAGAATGGTCACTGATTCTAGTAGTTTGTTAATAGTTTTTTTTTTAAACTCCAATCTCTGTTCAAATTGCCTCAAACTGTTACCAGGTAGAAAATAAAATAAAATCCAAAACACAACGTTCCCCTATCAATGCTAGTGCAATATTTTCTTTGAATTCTCTAGTGCAAGTCAAAGTCATTTCCAAAGAAACACTCACCAACAATAGATTTCCCAGCAAACATGGAACTATTCTCTCTATTTCCACCAATCGACCCTCACTTTGCACACTACATGTTTTTAAACTCCATCGACCTCTGGCAACAAAAAAAGAAAGGCTTTTCTTGGTTTCTTTGTGTGGGTCTCTCTTTTTAGTAACCATCTTCTTCCTCCTGAGCATCACTTACACAAAAAAAATGGGGCCATCTTGTAACCAACATTTCCATTCCATACAGAGTAAAGAAAGCTCGATGGAAAACAAGAGAAAATTTTGCTTCCCTTCCTATGCTACCACTTGTCAACAAGAGACACAGGAAAACCACAAAAGATAGGAAAACCAAAAGCAAACCAAAATTTTCCACACCAAAAATGTGATGCCCTTGCATCATAAAGTTGTTTTATATTGATCTTGAGGGTTGATGAAAATTTGATTATATCTTGAAAAGCCATCCGTAAATGATAGTAGGGAATGTCATGTGGTTGAATCCACTATCATGTCAATATTTGGAAGGGGAAAAACATCCTTTAAAGATGCTTTATTAAGATCACAAAATTCATACACATCCTAATGTGATTATCAGGTTTTTCCACTACCACAATGTTATGTATCCAAGGTGAATAATCAATAGGGCAGATGAAACCAACTTGTAAGAGCTTTTCAATCTCAACCTTAACCAATAAAGATATTATAGGGTTCGTCTTGCATATCTTTTTTCTCACTATTTTAACATCTTTTTGAAGAACAATTTTATGTGTGACTATCAAGTAGGGCCAATATTCGACATATCTTAATAATTCCAAGTGAAGATTTTAGGAAAATCATGTAGCAATGTTGCATTGTCCTCTTGTTCATCCTCATCAAGAAACTTTCCAATTTGAATCGCCTTCTCTTCATTAAATGGGTCCTATTATGCCTTGCATAACCACCCCATTTTGATTTGGAATAAAATGGGTCCCCCTTTGTCTTTTCCCTTTGGCCTTTTGGTTTTCTACCTTAGGCATTTTTCTCTTAAGTTCTTTCAGAAGTGGAATCGGGACCAATACCGGACTTGGAAATTACTTCTAAGTTCTGCTCTTGTTCCGTCCCCGATTCCGGTTCCGACAATTCTTTGTCTTCATCTTTTGTTCTTTCTCAGAGTCGGGTCTAGGTCCGACTCAGAATGTTAAACTTTCTTCAAAGTTTCTCATTCGGGTTCCATCCCGGCCCCGATTCCACCTTTCCCTTTCTCTCTCTTCATTGTTGGGTTCTCCCCTTCACGTTTTGGTTTGTTCCAACGGACTCAAAACCGGAGCTGGAACCGAACCCTGAAACTTTCATAAGTTTCAGGTTCTTGTTCCGTTCCAGTCCCGGTTCTGCATTTTGTTGTTCTTTGGATTTTTGTTTCTTTTGTTTTATTGTGGGGTTTTTCCTCCCATTCCTCTTTTTCCTTTCTTCTCCCTTCTATCTTTTTTGGATGATGTCGAAAGTGGGTTCAGAATGGAATCCGAACCTGAAACTTGAAAAAGTTTTTGGCTCGGGTTTGGTTCTGATCCCAGTTCCACCTTGTTCATCGTTTGTTGCCCTCGTTCCGACCGTTTGGTCAAGGGGTGTTTTTCTTCCTTTCCCCCTTTTTTTCCCTTTTGTCTTTGTGTGTTGTCGGAGGTGGGGGTAGATCAAAATCCTAACTTGAAACTTCGAAGAAGTTTCAATTTCAGATTTGGTTCCACCCCCGCCCCCGTTGTGCTTCGCCCAAGATCG
>VDFB02260116.1:233406-247122 GCA_007258455.2 Sequoia sempervirens | reverse complement strand
CTCAACAAGGAAGTCTGGGAGGAGGTTTCCCTTCAATAGGATATTAGATGCATAGCCCAACTCCTCTATTCAACACTGTCCCAGGGATGTCTTCTTCACATTATGGGCCTATGTTTGAATTGTAAATTCAACCACCTGTTCCATTTTTTGCTGCTAGAACTCCTAATCTCTTTCAACAATCACAGCTTCCTCAAAGTTCCCATGGTCCTCATAACCAAATTGGAACACCAAATCATGGTGGTTAGCCACCTGTTGCTAAAAGTGTGGAAAGTGAGAGGACGGTTCAACTTACAAATGAGGTAGAAACCTTGAAGAAAACACTGTGCCAAGTTACAAATGACATGGATCAGCTTCGATTGAGCCCCTCCCAAAACTAGGGTAACTATCAGAATCATAACAATTACAACCAAAGGGGTTATCAGGGCCAAAACTCCTCTAATCAAGGGTATCAAAATCTAAATAGAGGATATAACCAAAGGCCAAATAACAATAGACAATGGAATATAGGGCCCAATAATGGTGGGGTTTCTCATAACTATCAAGCAAATGAGGAGAGATCACATACTGTAAACGTAACCTCAACTTGATGACTAATTGGTGCAGGCTGCATGATACTGCAACCCATTCTGAGGTGAATTTCCCTAAAATGGAGAAAGTTGTCAAGATGGCACAGGCAGATGCCCAAACATTCCAAGGGAATCCTTACAAAGAAGGTGGCTCAGTAGATACAACAATGACATATGACCTCTTTGAGGAGGAACCTTCATTCCCAAGGCAAGAGGAAAATGAACTGGAGGAAGATTCATATGATGCCCAAGCCTTTTAGATGAAAGGAGGACACTTCTCGAGGAATCAGAATAAAGGTCCATTCACTACATCAACACCACCTAATCACATGGTGCCTCCAAATCAAAGTGCTGATAATAACCCTCCTCCACCAAAAGGCCCGCCTAACTTCCAAAACAAGGGTAATCCCTCTAATGTTTTCAAAGGTAATGCAAGCTATAACACAGAATTTGATATTGTTTCTGAGATGCAGAAAAAAAAATTCTTTGTCATATTTTCACATCTTAAAGTGGTGCCCTGCCCAAAGGGAGATAGTGCTGAAAGCTTTGGAGCAAGCTGAAAAATCAAAAGGAAATAACAAGATGGCACCTGCTGGGGACGTGAATGCAGCCTTGTACAGAAACAAGGTAGGTACTCCACCATTTCTTTTGAGTTTAAGAATTTGTGGAAAGAACCTACATAATTGTCTGTTGGATTTAGGAGCTTCAGGAAATGTTATGCCATTTTCCATATGTAAGAAGTTGGGATTAAACCCCATTCAGAAAAACAAGAAGGTCATCCAACTTGAGAAAACGAAGGTTAATGTGGTGGGGGAATTAAGAAACATACATGTGCAAGTAGGGTTAGACCCTAGGATCCTAACCAACATAGATATTCAAGTAGTAGACATTCCTGAGACCTATGGTATGCTGCTGAGTAGAGATTTGATGAAAAGTATAGGGGGATATCTCTCCCTTGACTTTTCACATATGTGGCTACCATGGAGAGGGATTCGTACTCAGATTAGGATTGAAAGTGAGCCTCACCTCAAGCATATCATCACCAAATATGTTTTCCCCAATGAGGTAGCCTATTTCGAAACTGGGATAGGGGTTTATAAAAGAGATGAAATTTTAACCTTTTCTGTTCTTGATCCTAAAGGACTGCCAATACCAAAGTTCCCTGATTTTGTGATTAACGAAAATCAACAAGCATTGATTTGGAAGCTACAACAAGATCATCTAGTTTTAGGGGAAGATATCGATCTGCAAAGTCTTTTACTCCCTAATTGGTGCATGATACACTACCAAAATAATTCTAAATTGACTTGCCAACCCTGCATTGACATTTTAAACCATGTTTCCCAAGCTGAGGATGCTAGCTCAAGTCACCCCGAGACCTTTGCAGATCACTTCCTGTTTGAAGCTAAGGAAGCAACGATATTAACTAGGGATAGGATACCTTTAAAGGAAGTTCCTTCTCAAATTGAACCTACCCCAAACATATGTCCGAATAAACATATTAGTAAGGAGCGACCCCAAGGTTTGTTTGACACCCCTGCACTTACGAATATACCAAAAAATAAGGGGTTAACCAGAGATGCAAGTGAATGTCATGAAGATAACCTTGGGTCACATAATACATCTATGTAGGGATTGGGATTTACTCCTGAGGAACCTATTGAACACTTGTTCCCTATATCTGATCCAAAAGATCAAGTAACCCCGCCCATGGTTCATTCTATCCAAGTGCCCACAATGACTTCAAAAGAATTAATCCTAGCTCATGATCAGTTGTGGACCCTTAAGTTTGATGGATCCAAATATAAGATAGGTTGTGGTGTTGGGATTGAACTAACCAGCTCGAAAGGAAAAAAATTCTTTTCTTCTTATAGATTGTTGTTCAGGTGCATGAACAATGTAGCAGAATATGAAGCTCTGGCACGGGGACTGATGTTTGCACATAAGAAGAAAGTCACAGCCTTAATGGTCAAGGGAGATTCAGAAATTGTTATCAAGCAAGTGCATAGCCAATATACATGTCACAATAAAAGGTTAGCATCATATAGAAATAGGGTATGGAACTTGATTGAGGACTTTGATGCCTTTGGGATTAGCTTAATCCCAAGAGAGGAAAATCAAATAGCTGATTCATTGGCTATTGCTACAAGCACCCTGGAACCTATGCAAGGCTCCAAGCTAAAAAAATTCTCAGTGGAATTGATTTCTACCCCTGCTATTTCTGATAATATCAAGAACTTTCAAGTCTTTGATGTTGATCGACATATTCTTGATTTCTTAGCAAGCTCATATATTTTTGAGGGAAAAATTGTTGATGAGTCCAATAGGGACCAAGGGAATTGGAGCCTTGAGGATTGTGATACAGAAGGGGTCCTCAATTTGAAAAGAAATAGAATTCCCAAGGGAATGGTGGCCTTGGAAAGAATTTTTGATTTAGACCCAAGGGCTCGAGACAAGATATTAGCTAAAAATAAAGGAGGTGAATACGAAATTGTTAACTTAGCTTATTCTGGCCATGAAAGGAAGGTCTACATAGGGAAAGCCTGCCTTGAAGCAATCAGAAAAGACATATTGATGGCACTGAAGAAAGATATTGCTGCAATAGCCTTGGCATATGAAGACCTAAAAATGTTTGATGCTACTCTAATGACTCATACTATCCCTCTGAAGCTCGAAGATAAGCCATTTCAACAGAAGCAACACCCTATCAACACCCTAATTGAACCATTGATCCTTAAAGAAGTTCAAAAATTGCTTTCTGCAAGGATTATCTTCCCTGTACACCACTCAACATGGGTGGCTAACTTAGTTCCAGTCCGTAAGAAAAACAGAGAGATCAGGCTATGTGTCGACTTCAGAAACCTGAATAGAGCTTCAAAAAAAGATAACTACCCACTTCCTTCTCTAGACGAAGTCTTGCAGACTGTCAATGGATCTTAGATGATATCATTCTTGGATGGTTACTCTGGATACAATCAGGTAATGGTCAACTGTGAAGACAAAATGAAGATAGCCTTCACTACAAAGTGGGGAACATTTTCATACAGAAGGATGCCAGTTGGTCTGATAAACACTGGAGCAACTTTTCAGCGTGCCATGGACATAGCATTCAAGGAATTAATCGGTAAATGCATTATTGTTTACATGGATGACTTGACAGTATTCTCCAAAGATAGACTGAACCATGCTGCGAACTTAGCCAAAGTTCTTCAAAGATGTATCCAGTATGGAGTCTCCTTGAATCCCAAAAAGTGTGTGTTCGGAGTTTCTGAAGGGAAGCTTTTGAGACACATAATCTTAGAAAGAGGAATATCAATCAACCCTAATTGAGTTTAGTCCATTCTCAAGATAGCCATGCCAGGAAGCAAGAAAGAGATGAGGTCTTTCTTTGGAAAGATCAACTTCGTAAGAAAGTTTATCACGGGCTTTGCAGAGATTGTAAAACTGTTGAATCAAATGATGAAGAAAGATGCCAAAATAGAGTGGGGTGATGAGGCAAAGGCTGCATTTTCTCAAGTCAAGCGATCCATCTCGGAAGCTCCAGTCCTCACTAGCCTTGACTACTTGAGGCCATTCTATATTTATTCTTTTGCCTCTGAACATTCTTGCGCAGCTGTCCTAACTCAATGAAGAGAAGAGGGGGAAGAGAGGCTAATCTCTTTCATGAGTTCTCCATTCAAGAATGCTGAGGTGAAGTACCCACCTCTTGAAAAGAAAAATTTTGCACTGGTCTGAGCTGTCAAAAAGTTCAGGCACTACATTCTTTAAAGCCAAATCATTGCTGTGGTTCCTGATGCTACCGTGAAGTCTCTACTTATGCAGAGCGAGCTGGGAGAAAGAAGAGGGAAATGGATGGCCATCTTGCAAGAGTTTGACCTAGAGATACGCCCTATGAAACTAGTCAGGGGTACATGCTTGTCTTAGTCCATGGCGAATGCTAGCGACAACATCATCTATCAGAAATACACGACCCAGTCTTTCTCTCATGACCCTTGGTATGCTGATATCATCAGTTTCACCCTCAACAATCAATGTCCAGAGGGAATGAGCACCACTCAAAGGAGAGCACTGAGAATGAAGAGCTCTCATTATATGTCAAGGGAGGATTGCTATACAGGAAGAATCTTGAAGGGGTATACCTACGATGCCTTGATCAATAGGAGGCTAAGGATGCCATCACTGAATTCCATGGGAGACATGGCACAGGTCATGGTCCTGCAGACTCATTGGCACATCAGATCCTTAGATTTGGTTATTATTGGCCTTGTGTTCAAAGATGCCCATCAACATACAAGAACATGTCACATATGCCAGATTTATGCATCAAAAGAATGCCATGTAACCATGTCATTGCAACCCGTCTATGAGGTAAGACCATTCACCCAATGGGCACTAGACTTTATTGGGGTAATTAACCCAAATTATTCTACAAGACACAAGTTTATTTTGACTGCTACTGATTACTGTACAAGGTGGATGAAGGCTATACCCTACAAGAACAACACAATAGAGGTAGTGATCAAGTTCCTCACCGAGTGCATCACTACAAGGTTTGGGGTACCCTTCACATTGGTATGTGACAATGGCTCTTCCTTTTCTTCTACTAATTTTATTTCCTGGGCATATGATCACAAAATTGTCTTGAAGTATTCTTCAAACTATTACCCACAAGGTAATGGAGTTGTAGAATCAACCAACAAGAATCTCTTAGGGGTAATTAAGAAACTGTTAGAAAATAATCCTAGAGACTGGCACACCCAGCTGAGATTTGCATTATGGGCAGATAGGACTAGGATTAAGGCTATTTTAAAGACTTCGCCATTCAAGCTAGTGTATGGACAAGAGCCTTTGTTCCCTATCCATTTGAAAATACCTATCCTTGAGTTCATGCATAAATTCTATTCTAGTGATGGTAGGATAGAAGTAAGATTAGCTGCCTTGTTAAAATTAGAAGAGTAGAGGGATGCTACCTTGCAACAATTCTTTAGGCATCAGGTTGTTGTCAAATGTTGTTTTGACAAAAGAGCCAAAGTCAAGGCATTCAGGATATCAGACCTTGTGTTGTTATGGGATAAAGCTAGTGAAAAGAAGGGCAGTCACCAAAAATTTGATAAACTCTGGTTAGGTCCCTATCAGATTGCTGAGATCCTAGGAGAAAATGCTTTAAGATTGAGTAGTTTAACTGAAGAACCTGTTCCCTTGCCTGTCAATGGGCAGTTTCTTAAGCATTATTTTGAGTCATAAAGCATGCTGATTCTTTGTTCTATAAGTAAGTATTTTCTGTTCTTTATGTAAATAATTTATTTGTTTCCTGCTTGTAAATAGTTTTCTTTTCTGTTTGTAAATAGTTTTGGGTCCATGTTCGCTTGTTCTTTTTCTATCCTCTTGTTTCCTTTATTCTTTGGTGTCGGTCTTGTTTTGTTCTTGGGGGTTGGTTTGTTTCTTTCCATCTTGAAATGGTTGGTTGTTATCTGAAGCATACTTTGGTTGTTAAGAGAGAAGTGGTTTAGATATTTTCAGGTTTACTAATTGGGTGCTCTTGTCCTAAATTCTTTGTTTTATGCCCATTGTCAACATGAGTTACGGAAAGTCTTGAGAGCAAGGTGCAAAGTAAATAACCTTCATTAGCTCCCTCTGAATCTGTCACAAATCATCAAGATCATCTCCTCTTATAATGGCATATTTGTCCTAGGGTAATAATGTTGTAAGACTTGAGTGAAAAATTCAATCTCCCAAGTGATGTTACGGGGTCCATGGTAGTTTTCAACCAAGATCAAATATTAAACATCTGACATATTGAGAAGAATTGAATGAAATTTCTAAAACTTCAAGAGAAAACAGAAAAGAAAAAGAAAAAGAATCATCTAAAGAGAAAAAGAGACTCAATATGAATGGGTGATTCGAGTATCTCTACTGGGGCTATGGACACCTGACTGGCAGTAGAGCAATGCTATGAGGAAACTAGAGGTATCTCCTTTGGGGCTATAGACACCTGACTGGTAGCGGAGCAATGCCTAGGATATCATTGCACAATAGTTAAATGGAATCAACTCATGTAGCTCAAATCTTGCACATTGTTGTCCAAAAGATGAAGAAAACTTTATGAAAAGAGGATGCACTATCAAGCACACACCTAAATTCAGGGGTGGCCATTGATTGACTTACATCTGAGATTCTAGCTCAACCTTGGTTGTTATAACTTACCCAACTGGAGTGTGATGTTCATAAACCAGAGATTTTAGGTAGCTAAATCCTTCAATTTCTTGAAAATGGTTAAACCATTTTTCTAGGCCGAGTCACCATTTGTTATGCCTTGCATAACCACCTCATTTTGGTTTGGAATAAAATGGGTCCCCCTTTGTCTTTTCCCTTTGGCCTTTTGGTTTTCTGCCTTAGGCATTTTTCTCTTAAGTTTTGTCGGAAGTGGAACTGGGACCAATACCGGACTTGGAAATTCCTTCTAAGTTCCGTTCTGGTTCTGTCCCCGGTTCCAGTTCCGACGGTTCTTTGTCTTTGTCTTTTGTTCTTTCTTGGAGTTGGGTCTGGGTCTAAATCAGAATGTTAAACTTTCTTCAAAGTTTCTCGTTTAGGTTCCATCCTGACCCCGATTCCACCTTTCCCTTTCTCTCTCTTCGTCGTCGGGTTCTCCCCTTCATGTTTTGGTTTGTTCCGGCAGACTTAGAACCAGAACTGGAACCGAACCCTGAAACTTTCATAAGTTTCAGGTTCTTGTTCCATTCCGGTCCCGGTTCCGCATTTTGTCATTCTTTGGCTTTTTGTTTCTTTTGTTTTGTCGTGGGGTTTTTCCTCCCCTTCCTCTTTTTCCTTTCTTCTCCCTTATGTCTTTTTCGGGTATTGTCGGAAGCGGGTTCATAATGGAATCTGAACGTGAAACTTGAAAAAGTTTTTGGCTCAGGTTTGGTTCCGATCCCGGTTTTGCCTTGTTCATCGTTTGTTGCCCCCATTCCGACCGTTTGCTCACGAGGTGTTTTTCTTCCTTTCCCCCTTTTTTCCTTTTGTCTTTGTGTGTTGTCAGAGGCGGGGCCGGATCAGAATCCTAACTTGAAACTTCAAAGAAGTTTCAATTTCAGATTTGGTTCAGCCCCCACCCCTGTTGTGCTTCGCTTAGGATCAGTTTTTGCTCCGATCCCGCCAGCGTTTGTTTCCTTGTCCTTTGCATTTTGGTTTCCTTCGCGGGCTTAGAGCTCGGAAGGGGTATGAACTTGGAAGTGTTGATTATTTCTATAACTCGTTCCCATCCTGACTCTGGTCCTGGTCCCAATTTTCTTTTTGGTTCCGCCTCTGCCGGCTTTAAAGGGGAAGTGTATTCCCGGTTCGGTTTTAGTTCCTCCCCCGCCAGTTTTGAAGGTAGGTGCTGTTTCTAGTTCTGTCTTGATACCGCTTCCACCTCCACTGGAGTTGTGTTTCTTTTTGGTAAAATTAAAAACATGATAAATAATGATATATTTTATTTTCCTTTGAGAACTAATGGAGGAATCTGTTTTGTAGGATCGAGTTATTTATCTGCAGATATCCATTGAGGAATTTTCGCTAAAGGATTTGAGTTCAGCGTGATGTATTGCCAAAGGAAGAAGTTCTTGCCGATCTGATAGGGTCCCACCAACATATTTTCTGCCCTCGATATAGCATATTGAGCAAGGTGTAATGTCTCGATGACCAGGCAAAGTCTCCCCAAAGTGAAGTGAGCTCTCGGCCAAAGGCCGTGACTTCGGTGTAGTGTCTCAGAAAAGGAAGTTAGTCTCACTGACAACGTGCAGAAGGACAGATCTGGAGTGGGAAGAGAGCCTAAGAAGAAGCAACCGTGAGTCATAATGCCAGCTGGTGTCTATTGACAGGGGTAGCTAATGATAATATTTTAGGGCATTCAAAGCAGCTCCGTTGGAGTTCAAAAATGGACATGGAGGCATAGGAGTTAATGTGGTAGCTGCAAAAGAGCTGAGATCATCCCCGGGACAATCTTTTACCGACATGGACAGCAGGGATTTGCATTTAATGCAGGACCGACTTTCTTCAAAAGATCTAGAAGCCAACCCTCTTGCAACCGACGGAAGATATTTTGTAAACCCTAAAATAGAGACCTGCAATTCTTTTTGTTACACTTTGTATATATATGGAATTTTTCCTCTTTGTAAAGGGGTTAGAAAAGTAAGAATTAGAAGTGGGTTAAAAAATAAATAGAGATAGTTATAGAAGATCATAGAGTAGGCAGGTAGAGAGATAGATTTTCAAGTGTACAAATTTTTTGAAGGATAGAGGAGATAGAACTGCATCCTGTTTCTTAGTAAAGGAAGCTTCTTTTGTCTTCTCAGTTAGAAGTTATATTCAACATAGAAAGTAATGTATCATTCCAGTTTTCTTAGTATAGATGGAAGCAGTCTGAAGAAATGGGTTTTCTGTACATTGGCGATTATGCCATATTTGTAAATGTTGCTTATCTGTCTCACTAACAGTAGAAGCAGCCAGATTCAAATCCACTTCGTATTGTGTTCCAGAATGGTATTTATCTTAAGTTAATCATCTGATTTTGAAAGATTTCAAGGAATGAAATCTTATTTTGTGTTTTATTTAAAATGGTAACTAGTACTTTGTTGTAGAAATCGACACTGTTAATGAATGCAACTATCTGTTAATCACAAGTTAATTTTGTTCTTCAATTTTAGTTTATAATTCCTTGAAGGATAACAAGTCTGGTTAAGATAGGTGAATTACCATTGTTTTTGTCCCAAAACTCTCGCCCATCTTTTTATGTTTCTTTAAAACCCCTAGTTAGAGTAGGTTTAAATTCATGCTTGATTTTAGAACAATCCAGAAGCTCATACCAACATGCCCCTTGAACATTACTATTACATTGACCACTGAGCAACATCAACACAGTTGAGAACCAACTACAAAGACCTTGGGAGCTAAGATATCCATGTGTTGTCTTTCTCTTTCAGGAGAAACAGAGTAGCAATATTCTGTTTGCATGTTGTTGTGCCATCAGACACGTCAACAGGTCGATTGGAACATCTAGGGTATCTCCCACAAGTAATGCATGATGGTTTGGAACACCATGAATTGTTTTGGATTATCCTGTTCATCATCACATAGTTTATTTTCTTTCTCAAAGTATCCTTTAAAATTCAAAAAATAGGAAATTTTTTATTTACAATTTTTTCTAGGTAAAGTTTCCTTCATTCCCAAGAATTCCTCTAGAGACTTGTCATTTTAAAATAAACCCAATGACATCGTCTCACATGTAGTGTCAATCATTTTAGGATGCACCAAGTGTAAAATTGTCTTAGTAGAATGTTGTGTGATAACATTGACATTAAGTGAAGGTCTCCTTGATGCTTTCATTTCTTTTGAAGGGTAGTAATCAAGACCTCTTGTTGTTTCTTGTGTATCAAGCTCTATAGGAACATGAATGCCTTGTTCTTTTGCTCCACACCCTCTTCCATTATAGCCATTTTTTTTAAAGAGTTGGTACCCTCTTCCTTAGATGACTTCCATTTCTTTTGAGGAAGGTGGTTTCTAATAATCACTTTCATCATAAGTATATTTGTAATTCATGTTTTCCTCATTACCAAGAGTCATGAATTCTTGTGTCCTGGATGTTTCAGTGATAGATTGTGTTGATACTACTACAACTTCCTTCACTTTGATTGTGTAAAATTATATTCCCCCATGAATGTAGTTGTGAAGTATAACAAACCCCAATTATCTTCCAACAACTTTCTTATTGATGAAAGACATTCCTCTTTATCTTCAGGTTGTAGAGGTTCCACTTTTGTAGTTGGTGTTAATTTTCTCAAAGGGTTTTTCATCCCTATGTTAGTTTGTAAGCAATTTTCAGATTTTGGATAAGCTTTTATCATGTAAACCTTACTATTGTAAGTATTTTATTAAACGATGAAGCGTTGAAGGCACTCCTTTCTTCTCATGGATCCATGGTCTACCCAAGAGAAGATTATATGAAAGATCATGGGGAATGACATGGATAGGAGTTTGCAACACCACCTTACGAAATTTGATAGGTAGTGTTATCATGCCAAGTAATTGTTTACCCACATTATCAAAACCACAAATGGATAAATTATCTAGTGGAATTTTAGCCTTATCTACTACAATTTTGTCCAAAAGATTCACACTACAAACATTAAGTCCCAAACCATTGTCAATAAGGTACATCTAATTCCAACCCTATTAATAATGGCCATTATCATCAAAGCATCATTTTTTTTGTGTTTCAAAATGAGTTAATTCATTTTGATGAAAGACAAAATCCACATTCATTGAATTCATATCCTCAATTAAGATTGCTACACTAGGAGTTATCACTTGTAAAGCACTTTGAATCATGCCATGGTAAGTGGACGGGGTTTGAATTAGACCCCACAATGAAATCTTAGTAGGAGTATTATGAAGTTGTATCATGAGATCATACTCCTTTCCACCATGTTGAGGTAAATGGGGGGAACTAAGTAAAACAAGTTGTGGGAGTGGTCTCAATGAGGGAATGGTTTGTATTTGTCTTTGGTTGCTTGTTATTCCTCATATTTTATGTATGAGCAACTTGTTGATGATGTTTTCTGCACATCAACAACTCAGACAAGATACAAATATCCCATCTCTCTTGAAAGGTAAATCTCTATCAGCAAGCCTCAAGAGATAACCCCAAGGTCTCTAATGTCAGGTTTTGAAAATGCATAAGCAACTCAGTGATAAATGTGAAAATGCTGGTAATCACAATGGGACCTTACTACAAGCAAAATACTGAATCTCAATTTATCAAATCTAACAATATGATGATACTTCAATCCTTTCAATCCTAAATTTAATCCAATAATCAAAGAAATAACAAAGGATAAGGGTTTCAAAGAGATTTCTAGACTTAATATTAAACCTAAGATTAACAATGTAGATGACCAAACACTTGAAATGGACCAATCCCTATTAAACTGATTTCTACTTAACCCAAATAGATATGCAATCTTATAGAAATAGTGCAATCATCTAAGGTGTTAGGATTTTCAGATCATGAACATTCATTCAAACAACCCTATTGCAAATGAAATTAATACATCTTCACAATTGAACTAAGCACAATGAATATAAAGTCTAGGCTAACATTGCAAAGAAACTAACAATCAGTTGGTTGTGAAAAGTATGGACCAGGGATTGCTGCAACACCTCAAATATCAAATCATAAACATCATTGAATCAAATCTAATTCTAAGCATCTATTTTCCTCAAAGCAATTCTAAAGATAGAATAACAAGAACCATGCAAGATAAGAAGAAACACAAGTATGGCACCAAATCACAATGTCATTACTTGCATCAAATTATCCATTGTAGCAACAATTCTAGCTTTCTGTTACAATATTTGCTTGAGAACAACTACTTGTTAAATATTGCTCTACTTAATTCGCTCCAACTATCTCTCTACTTGTCTATATCTAAAATTTCTTAACCCTTACAAAAGAGGCAAAATGCCATATTTATAGAACCCCCAAAACATGTCGGCCTAGATAGGATTTTACAATAATAATTAGGCACAACAAGTCGGCCAAGACAAATTCAAAATGAAATAAATATGCATTAAATGCATGAACTTCATCCAGGTCAGCCTGGGATCTCCAATACAGCTCAGACCAATGCATACCAAGATAATAGGGAAGCACAAATCTCAATGTAGCCCAATATTAATTATCCTTCCCTTTGTCTTTATTCAGATCCAACATCTCATGCACCTTCAAAAGCACTTTATCTAAGTCAGCCACAGGAGGTAAAGGAAAAACCTTGAGTCACCTCTCTATTGATGTAATGTTTTCCCTTGATTCTTTCCCCGATTTGTCCCAATCAACCTTGTATGTTAGATATTTATCAATCACAACAAGGTAAGTAGCCGCATCATCTAGTTGGTGTTCAGTAACAAGATCACCACTAACTGGAGCATACACATCCTGCCACAACCCTCTAAACTATTCTAAACTCAAATACTTAGGCACAATTTTCCTTCTTCCTATCATTATTTTGAAAGAAAGCAATGCATCCATTGTACACACCAGCTAGGGTATCAT
Source organism: Sequoia sempervirens (assembly GCA_007258455.2). Classification (NCBI taxonomy): domain Eukaryota; kingdom Viridiplantae; phylum Streptophyta; class Pinopsida; order Cupressales; family Cupressaceae; genus Sequoia; species Sequoia sempervirens. Next base: position 234,471 of record VDFB02260116.1, on the reverse strand, counting down.
CGATCTGCCTCCTTTGCTTGTAAATATTCTTCAGGACCTTTTTCCTAATTTGCAGTGCCTCAAACCACTCCCAAGGTTCAACAAATCTCAAGGAATTTAGAATTTTATCACTTACTAGCTTATCCCTGGTGTACTCCATCATAGTTCTGGTTTTCTGTAGCAAGAGATCTATGTCCTTGTCTTTTGCTAACACCCGCTTCAACCAATCAATCGTCCTTGCAGCCTCTTTTCCTATTGACAAGATGTCCTTGATGGCTTCAATTCCTTTAGTTTGCACCCCTTGTAGCCAATTTGCAATAGCAAGAGAAGAGGCCTTTCTTCTTTCAAGCTCAATAATAGTTTCTTTTGGGAGAAGGTTTGCAGTGGAAGATGAAGAACTAATAGACTGTAAAGGCTTCATCAGATCCTCCAGAAATTTCATAAGCCTTTGATTCTCTTTCTTTAACTCATGTTTAGTTTGAGCCTCCTTTCTCAGTCTTCTTAAAATGACTACGCTAGAACCCTGGTAATGTTCAATATCTTGTTCCATGGAGGCAGGTCCCAAGTTTACATTTTGCACATTGTAATCACTTCTGGTTATCTCACCTCTATTTCTATCAGGAATGGGGGTGGCAATGTGAACTACTCTGTTATTTGCCTCATCCTTTTCAATCCTCGAAATGACTAGCTTTCTTCTTTCCTTTCTCCTTGCTGATCTTGGCTAGTAGCTCATCCCAGTTAGGTGGAGTGTCCTCCACTATAACCTATTTTCTCTTTACTTCTCTATCTAGCCATTCTGGGACAGTGGATTCCAACTGCACTTCGCTCTGTTTCACTTCCTCCTATTGATCTATATGCACATCTTCATACAAATTCTACCTTTCAAGAAGCTCCCTAGCTTTATCCTTTTCTTCCTCAACATGCACCTTTTGGTGATCAGGTGATGGGACTTTCACTATTTCTTCTTCTCTTGGAGGGACCTCTTCAGTTCTAACAGGTGAATCCTCATAAGCTACCAAAGGAGACTGTATTACCTTATCAATTTTTGCCTTTGCACTATAGAGTTCTCCCTCATGGAATTCCTCT